>JRUX01000436.1:0-13263 GCA_001407235.2 Kudoa iwatai | reverse complement strand
TATTAATTAATAAAAATAGTTACATATATTAAAAACATTTAAATTTAATTTATCTCATAAAGAAAAATTATATGTCAAACAGTAAGCGACTTAAAGATATATTCTCATTATTGTGCGCAGGCTCAATGTAACCTGTTGCTTAGATACAGTGATAAACCTTAATTGCATGTGTAACAATTTAATTGAGATATAAAAAAGCTTTATATAGTTCATATTTTTTAAATATCAAACTTTAAATGTGTTTAAGTAAATTATTTAATTATTATTAAATGTAAATATGCTCAAAAAGTTTATATAGTTTAAATATTTAGATTAAAAATTCTTATATATTGATATTATTGTCTAAAATAAAGAGGAATTATAACTTGTGTATTAAAGAAGAATATGTAAAGAAAAAATTGAAGAGTATTTTAAATGTTGAAAGTAATTTTTATATTATTTTATATGAATAGTAGTAGAATAGTGAAATGACAGAATATTATGGTGAAATGGTTGTTTTATGATTTATCTATTTATTATGGGAAAAGATTAAAAAGATTAAATTTGTTTTTTATTAGGATTTATTTTTGCATATTATTAAGAAATTATAGTTTTCTAAATGGTATTTCATAATGAATTTAAATTGTAGGATTAATTTATTTTTTATAAGCTTTTCTGGTGATTTTAATTACCTTGGATGTATTGCTATGGAATTCAAAAAAAAATATTTATTTCTAACTATACTCTAGATAATAATTAAATATATCAATCTGTTATTTTATTTTTAATATATACAAATAATTATTAAGTATATTTAAAGGAAAATATGTTTTTAAATGTAATAAATAATCAATTGTAATTATTTTAATCTTTATAAAAATAAAATATTATTAATATTTATTTATTTCAATTAAATATTATAACAAAAATAATGATAATATGGATTATAGATTGATGATAAAAAAATGTATATCAATAATATCTAATGATTATCTTCGAGTATTAGTAAAATTGGTAGGCTATATTTAGTTTAATATAATACATTACATTTTATTAAATTAATTTTGTAATATTATTAAATTTTAAAGTAAAACAAATAGATAATAACTGATTTTTAAAAGTAAATTATATAAAATTAGGATTATACACTACTATTATCATATTAATAAGTAGATTAACGATATAGTAGTTGTTACCAGGTGGATTTATTAATAGAAAAAATTACTACCTAGTTATTGCTATTATTGGTTTGGATAGAAATTATTGTAAGATTATAATTATAAAAAAATATTCATTAGTAAAATTATTATTTCATACAATTGATGATAGTCATGTCCAAGAAAATCAATACCTCCAAAATACCTCCAGAAATATTTAAATCATCTAATGAATATATAAATGAAGAATTTTTTAAAAAATCATTCTGTATTACATATATACTATTATATTTGTATATTATTTTTAATTTAATATTATGAATAGTGAAATCAACCAAATCTAACAAAATTAAAAGAGAATATATTGATTCTATACTTAAAAATAGAATTGATAATATTGTTATAAAAAAATCATCATGTTGTATAAAATTTCAATCTGATACTAATAAAAAAGGAAATTCTGATTGTGAAGAAGATACATGGCTAAAAACTGTTTTATCTCTTGTTAAAATGCCAAGTGGATATTATTTGTCATATAAAGTATTTTTATTTATTAGTTAAATATGATTTTAGATTAATTGTATTTAAATTCCTTTTTTTTATCTTCAATATAGAAAGAAAACAATCACATTCATTTACCAAATGCTCTATTAAGCTTGTTATTGGTCGATTCTGTTAAAGTAAATGACAATGTTTCCTCCATCAATTACTATGTTCTTACCATTGTTGTAATTAATTTTATTAATCAATCTTTTATTATAATATATTTTATTACTTTAAAATAATTTATATATCTACTATTAATAATTATATTAAAATCATCCAAATTTACATATACTTTTAGACTAAAACACTCGATAATATGTTAGTTTCTTTTGAAAACAGTTCAACTCTTCATAATTGGTATTCAATGATGCAAAATGCTATCACTCAAGAAATGAGAAATGTTTTCAAGTATATCATATATTATTTTTATAGTTTTATTAATATTATAATTTTAAGCGTTGAAGTTTTGAAACCATATTCATCAAAAAATGGTATTTTTATTGAATATTATGTGTATATATATAATTTTTATAGATTTAAATGATATAAACTAAGTATATAAAAACTATCCAAATATTAATCCTATAATATTATCTAGTTTAAATTAATTTAAACTTTTATTATTATTAAATAATATTGGTTGTCTTATATCATTGAATATAATTAAAAATAATAAGATATATATTAATTTTCTACATATTTACAATAGTATAAATAAAAGTCATATAAAATATCCTCCTCTTAAAATATTTATATTTGATTTAATATAATTTAAACATGCTAAACAAAGCAATATTTTTAAAATAAAACTTTTAATGTTTATTATGGAATATTCCTGATGATCTAAAGGTGCTAATCTCAGTTAAATTCTCAATAAACAGGCTTATTCTAAACCATTTAATCGCCTATTTATATTTACTAAATTAAATGATGAATCTATGTATAAATTATACTTTTTCTTGTATTTTTATGGAGAGTATTTAGGGGTTTAATTAAAAATGCGTTCTATATTGTCAATATGAGATGTTATAGGTTATAATACACATGACTTTTTCATGTTGACCTTAATTGTTTATTGAGAAATAGCATTTTAAATAAAAAAATATAGTTTATATATTCATTCTAAGTAATAAAAATATATCACCTATACTTAAAGTATAATTTTATACAAGTAAATGATTTACAAGTTTATTTAAATATACGACAAGGCTATATTACTACTCATTCCATTCGTTATTATTGTTATGTCAGGCAGTTTAGAATAATTTAACCCATTTACTTATTCAGTGGACATTAATACAAAATATAAAACAGTATTAACATGTTAAAAATTAGTTTTCAATCTAAATCATCACTATTTTTATATAAAAATAAGTTAAAATGGAACTATTATACTAATTATTGTACGTTTTACTATAAAATTAACTACAAACATAACGAATTATTTTAATTGATAAGATTATGTTATAATATTTGATAATAATACATTAAAATTAAAGTTTTATTGAACTATATATATATAAACAACTAAACTTGTATTATTTATTTGTTTATATATTGTAATAATTTAATAATCTTTTAAGATATGTATATTTTAGCTATTTAAAACATATTTTCATTAGTATTTATCCATAAAAATAATATATATTCCAATTTTTCATTGGAAAACACATTTTATTATTTATAACTTTAAAAATAATATAATTCTTACAATAGTATATATCTTTATCATAATATATTTATGAATAATATATTATAATATAGACAAATTTTCATGTTAAAAAATTACTTGTTTACTTATTTGAGCTTATTTTAATTAAAAAATATTTAACAACTATACTATTAGATACTAATTTATATAGATATTGTGTAAATTCGGTAGTATACGATGAAGGGTAAGTTGTTTAAGCTATTAAAATAATTATTATCTATTATTTTTTTAATGTAATAGATAAATATGTTATGGAAAAATGCTCATCAATAAGTAGAAAAGGATTTATACCTGTTTTTAAAGTAATAAGAGATTCAAAATGTGATAATGGTGATGTGTGCTACATACTGAAAACAAAATCGGTAAATATATTTAAAAGTAAACTATTAAATAAATTATAGGATCTAAAACGAAACTTTGAAATAAAACATGACAAAAATTCAATTTCTTCGCATAATTTTTCAGAAAATTATATAAACAAACTTGATGAAACATCAAGTATCAAACAACCAGAGCAATTATCTTTATTATTTAGTACACCTAAAAATAAAGATATCAATCAACCTAATGTACACATATGATAGTTTTATATGTTTAATATTAGTTTTTTAATAAAAGAATAATAATAAAAAGGAAATTAACGACAAGAAACTAGTACCATTTGATCAACATAGTTTCAATGTGACATTTTTTTCACGTAAAGGTGCTTGTTCAACATTTTTCACTACACAACTCTATGAAAAACCTACATACAGTCATTCAAATAAGCCAATACCACCAAAAAGAAAATTTAAATAAATTATTTACTTTTTTTATCAATAGATCAATTTTTTGTTTCAAATATTATATTTTTACGTTGATTATGTTTAATGATATTTTACTTGATATAACACTAGTAACCAATAAAGATGTGCTTTTAACATAGACAATTATATATAATATACATAACTTAGTTTTATGTCCAGTCTAGTTACAATAATATTTTCATACAACTAAACTTTTCAATATATTGTAGAATATATTATTATTTTAATTTAAAACTTACTGTTTTAATATTATTTATTGATTCCATTACATAAATATATAACTAAAAACAATTATATTATATCTAATAATAACAATTTAGCTTTTTAACATTATTATATTATATTATTTAACTAAAATATATGATTTTAATTCACTTCCATCATTAATCTATTCTAACTGTCATCCTTTTTATATTTTTCTTACATTTTATCACATTATATTATATTTTAGCATAATAGTTAATAACAGTAAATTTTATTAAGATATTACCAAATATTTTCTAACTCTTAATGATGTTTCATCAACGATAATTTCGTTAAATTATTATAAATTCCACTAGTGCGCATGCGCTCTAAAAATGATAGAAGAGCTTGTTTATTGTGTAGAAAAATGTATACCACTTATAAAATTTTTAGGTATGAATGTTGAAAATTTAAAAGAATATATTCATAAAAGAATGGATGAAAAAATGCGTGAAATTATACCAAAGTTGAACATAGAACAACTTAATGAATTATTACTCGAATTGACATGTTTAATAGATAATAATATGCATCTAACAGAATTATTAGTATATGCAACAGATCATTGTACAGAATTTCATGATAAATTTGTTGATCGTTGTTTTGAATCAATGGAACTATTCAATAAACTTAGTCTTAGAACAAGACGTATACTATGGCAGAATCGACCATCAAAATACGGTGAAATATTTTTACCATTAGTCGATTCATATATTACATGGATTGAAAGTTTTTCAACTGATATTCATCTTAACAAAGATAATAGATCAACCAAATATCCTTTTTATGGATTAAATCCAAGTGAACGTAGACAACATGAATCAATTATTGAAATAACTAATTTAATTGGAGAAAGCTTTCCACTATACAATCTATCCTTACAATATATACGTACATTATGGTTAAAAACTGGTAATTATTGTTATTGTAGTCTACGTTTGGATATATTGATAGCTATGAATATTAATGGTCATCGAAATTTTAGGTAAAAATTATCGATAACTATACATGTTATATAAATTCTTATATCAATTTAGAACATTTGATCCTTGTTATAGACTTGTGTGGTATCTAGAAAATACATTTCACAATACTCATATTAAAAAAAAATATCTAAATGAACTTCATAGTATTGTTAAATCTGCTACAAAAAATAAAGATTACTCATTAGGGTATTTTCTACAATATTTTTTGAAAATAGAAATTATATATCTATTATAGAGATATAGGTATGATACTATCTGATCCATATGTACGATTTCTTTTACTTAATACTGTTGTTAAAAGAATGAATAGTAATTTTAATAATAAAATACTTCCAAGAGTATATATTTATAACATTCTTAAATATATTTTTGTTAATTATCTTAATAATTAATTATCTAAGGATTGCAAATATTTGACAATGGTAATTTCTATTTTATTACAAAGTTTTAATGCAGAAAAATCACTACCACAAAAAAATTCCCTTAAAGTCAAATTTAATGTTGATGATGTACAATATATAGAATAGTTATAATAATGTATAATCTTGTTTTTATTTATAGAAATTAATTTATACATTGTTGCTACCTATATGTATGTATCAAATTGGATTTCAGCATTCGTTAACAAATCAAGTAAAATGTGAATCATTACCATCATTAAATGATTTTTTTTCTCCTCAAAACTCTTACTATACTCCTATATTTGATATATTGTTTTCTTCTGAACTATGTGCACATATATGGTGGTATGTTCAAATTTTTCTACTTGAACAATATCAAAATTGGTAATTTTACATTGATATTTATTGTTATTAGTATTTATGATTGAATTTTGTATTATTACTTAGGGAAATGTTTACTTGGATGTTGAATGTATTTGTAGATAATCTTTCTGAATATTGTTTTCTACAAATTGAACCTGAGTGTGACAACAATTCTGATAATGTTAATGTGGAATCGCAAAAAAAAATATTTACTGTTTGCTTTTTTTCAGAATACATACTTCTTAAATTGTTACCTCTTGTTATAAATGTTACTACCAATTCTAATTCAAATATCGAGGATATAATCAATTGGCCTAATCTTTTTGATTGCCTCTTTGTTAGAATACCAAACATTCTTAAACATAACGGTTATCATGATTGCTCTGCTAATGTACTAAAAATGGGAATTAAAATTCTAAGTATTATTGGTCCTTTCATTTCAGAAGACATTTTTAACGAGATTAGTGATATGATTGCAGTTTTTACTGAAGAAATGAAATTTTAATAATAAAGCATACATGTATTTTGTATATGTGAATTATATTTATCTACATTATTAAATAATAGTTCACGTAAACTATTTTTCATCAACTGCTTGATCCATTTCTAAAACCTTTATAACAAAATTAACATGCTTACACAACAATAATAAATATTTATTTTTGTCTTTGTACACCATTATTCAGTTTTTAGGAATTTTTAGCTTGATTAAACGCATAATAAACCAGTAATTTTGATTTTATTAAAATTTTATATACAATATATATTCTATTATTAAGAAAAACACACATGGTGATTTTTTGCTCAATAATCTATCTATTATTATGCATATGTTAATAGATGTGATGGAAAAATACCTTTTTTTTTAACCAAAATGTATCTTTAAACTCATTTAAAGTGGGATTATTTCAAAAATAATTATGCCTTTATAATATTCTCTAATATCAAGCATGATTTTATTCAATTCTTTAATAAATTAAGGTTCAAAATGAATTCAATAATTTAATAGCACACTTAGTAATTCAAGCTAGGTAGATAAACTATATATATGTAGCATCATTTTCCGACAGGTTATTTTCAAGTCAATTTTTGTAATCTTTTCATTCAATTCATAAAATAACACATTGCACATATCATCATTCATTATTATCCAGATTAAACTATATTAATGAAATCAATAACTATCTTTGATTTACTAATGGGTATTTAATTGATTTTTTTTAAAAAATAGACATTAAATAATTAAATATACAAATTCTTAAAAAACTGGCGCAACATCATCTAACGCACATTTGCGCATGCGCACACATATATTTTAAAAATGTTGACTATTATATTTAAATTAAAAAAAAATAAAAAGTATCATCAAAGAACAGTTAATGCAATAGATCAAGTTATTGGAAATAGTTATATATTATAAAACAGTTGCACGGAAATTTACGATTCACTACGATACAACGTTCGTAGATTGCAGCGCAGATTGATCGATGAGTCACTACGATGATACGAAAATATTTGTAGGGAACCTACCCAAAGATATTAGAACTAGTGAAGTTGAAGATATATTCTATAAATTTGGTCGAATTCGTCATATAGATATACGTGGTTATAGTTCTGGCGCTCCTTATGCATTTTTAGAATTTGATCACTACAAGTTATTTATAGACATTTTGTTGAATATTTATTATTCTAAATTGTACATATACAATTTAGAGATGCAAGAGATGCTATCAGATATCGTGATGGATATAATTTTGATGGTTACACATTGAAAGTTGAGTATCAACGTGGACCAAGAAGATCAAGAGGACGTTATGGAGATGACGGATATTATGATAGAAATGGTGATCGACCAGGTTATCGTAAAAGCCAACCACCTCAAAGAACCAACTACAGAGCTAAAATCTCAGGATTGCCTCCTAGCGGTAGCTGGCAAGATGTTAAAGATCATGTAAGAAAGGCAGGTGAAGTAGCATACGCTAATGTATTTAGTGATGGTACTGGTGTTATTGAGTTTTTCAAAGAAGATGATTTGAGAAGAGCAGTTCGTGAACTTGATAAAACACGTTTCAAATCACATGAAGTATGTTTTTATGGTGTTTTAACACTATTAACATATTTTTTTTAATTGAAAGGGTGAAACAGCAACTATTCGTTTGAAAGTTCAGGGTGAAGAATCATCTAGTCATGTTTCTAGATCACCAAGGTCATCAATTTCCAGAAGCAGGTCGCGTTCAATTTCACGATCATATTCAAGATCACGTTCCCTTTCACGATCGCGCTCTAGGTCAGGATCATATTCTAGATCAAGGTCACGTTCCAGATCAGTAGAGAGTACAAAAAATTCAAAAAAAGATGATCAAAAAACTAATATTGATGACAATGGAGATAACAAGAATGTGAATAATGAAATGTATAATATAATATAAATCATATATATATATTAATCTCTTGTATTCTAATAGACATCATGATTCATCAAATGAATCTACAAGAGAAAAAGAGTGTATTTAATATGATTGAGCACATTAATTGTGACAATTCATACTCTCGATAATGCTTGATAATAGTCATATAAGATTTTGGATTCTTAGGAATTATGTCTATAATATTCTCATTTGTTTGATATTTATCAGCTGTCGTATTGACTTATTTGATGGAAATTGAAGCTAACAGTTTTTATAATCTAATGTAACGGAACTAATAATTTAAATTGTTATATAGAGCCATTTCATCCATCTTTGATATAGGATATAAACATTTGTTGATGATATTAATCGGAATGGATATTGAGGATTTTTTTATCATTTCAACTTTTAATTTTCACATTTGTACACAGCTTATATAAAGAAAATCATTTCTTTGGTATTATATAATATCTATGGACTTGCTTGTTCATTATTAGATGAGGGCAGGAGTTATTGATTCGCATATATATCTAATTTATACTTGATTGAGATATTAGCTGTGTTGTGAAATTGTTTACATTGATGAATGTTACCTATGTTGTTCCATTCTGATGATAATCTACAGATTACCACATTTTCTTATCTATAACATTTAATCATGCCTTAATTAAATATTTTCTTTTTATATTTCTAACATTAAATACTAAAAATTCTGTACTATAAATTTTACTGTTAATAAATAATGTTTTAATTTATGGTATCAATTAATTATTATTTAATCTATGTTTACTTTTTAATAGTATTTTTTTTGTTAATATCAATTACAACTTCTTTTATGACTAATATCGATAGCATATTCTTTTTAAAAAAGGTAATTTTATAGTTTTTCGTTAAAAGTAAGATTACTTTCGTTCTGTTGATAGTTAGTGAGTTCGTAACGTGTGCAAATATTTTTATTATTATTATCAATAATACATTAGTTGTTCCATACTTTATATTTACCATGTAAAATTTTATTTCAAAAGCTTATTAAAAGAAATAACTAAGGTTTGACAGTCAAATAATATTCATGAATATTTTAGTTATTATTAATGCATGTATTTATAGACTAGAGTAGTATGCACCATGTTTAATATGACTAAACAATATAAAGTCGTCTGTATCAATGCTGATTTAGTAAACATTGTTCATAGATTACATAATTTTTAATAATTATTCTACTTTGTTTTTTGCTTTGAGAATAATTGTACTACTTTAATTCATCATAAAAATATCAACTGTTTAATATCAGTTTAAACATACTTTTCCCACTGAACATGCACTTTTTATGGATCTTTATATGTATTTGATGTAATTATGGTTGGTTGGATTGTTTAAAATTAATAATTTTTGTTTATTGAATATAATTTATTTCTTTCTTATTAAAAATATTAACACTTTTTCAAAATTTTAATTAATGAATAATAAAAAATGGTTTTTAGATACTTTATTATGGTAAAAATATCAATAACTCAACATTAATCCAACAGCAGTAGTATAGCTATAATAAAGAAAGGTTATGTATTTATATTAATGTAAATATTACAGTTGTTTTATTATTATAATAATTACGATAAATAAACTAAATGAATATAAAAATAATAATGAAATCTACACATATAATGAGTATGACTGATTTATTCATAAAAATGCAATGAAATTATAATGAATTTCTTTCAAAATAATCATTATCTACTATAAATTTTATGGTTAATAATTTATTAAATAAATGTTTATATTTACTAAATTTAGTCTAATAATTATAAAATTTCGTATATATCTATTACCTACTCTATTGTTATTAGTATTATTATTAGTTTCTAAATAGAATATTTGAATTAAAAACTTACAATTAAAATATCTATTTTATTAAAATAATATTTAAAAAATTATCTAATTATGTAAAATATTTGAAACTATATTTAAATACATTAATTACTATGCGCATGCGCAAAGATAGTTTACTATAGATATCAATTGAAAATACTTGATAAATGTGGTCATTCTATAAGAATATAATTGGTGGTTTTCAAACATTGGCTAAATTGAAATATCAAAAACATAATTTATTTTACTCCATAAATAGAAATTTAGTTGGAAAAGTATTAACACCATCAACAACATTAGTAAAAACTGTATTAAAACATGATGGTTTAATTTTGTTGTTGTTTCATGCTGAGTATATAATTTATAAATTTGAAATGATATATAAATGTATGATTAAGTTGGTGTGATCAATGTAAAGAATTTGTACCAGATGTAGAAGAATTATTGGATGACTATAATGATATTGAGTTGTATCTTGTGAATATAGAGAATGATCGCCTTACAACAGAAGCATTTCATGTAAATAGATATATTTTTAATGATAATAGTAGTAGTAATATTTTTAATGAGAAATTAGAATAATCTCTACAATCATATACCATGACCAATAAGTTTTTATTGGAATCTAATATTTGAATTAATTTTAACATGGCCTATTAATTTTATTTATTTTTATAATTTATCTTTAATAATGCATGAAATTTATTATACTATTTTAAAATATAAATGTATTCAAATTAAATAGATCAATTTAATACCAGCACTTATGGGATTTCGTGATGGAAATATGGTTTTATATAAATATGGAAATTTGGATGTAAATTTAATAGCAGATGCAATTGATAGAGTAATATGAAAACTATAACAACATATTTATTATTCTAATAGATAAAAATATACATTTTATATTGATATTTGTGTATTTGTTTTGTATGATGCAACTTTTATAGAAAATATGGTTACATTATCAATAACATGAGCAGTCTAGCGTAGTTTATTTAATTGTTAACACTAATCATATAAATTAATAGTTTTTATTTCGATACATTGCATTACAAAACTAGCATTGCTAGTGTAAGTAACAATTTAAAAATACATTATTCATCAGCTATTTTGTAAATATGTATATATTGTTATATTAACATAGATATTAATAGTAAAAATGGTTACAAATAAAAAAGTTCATATGTGTGCAAGATGTAAACTACATGGTGTATCAAATATATTAAAAAATCATAAAGCAGAATGCCCATTTGTTTATTGTTGTTGTATGAAATGTTTAGTTTTAACTGAAAAACGACGAATTATGGCTGAACAAATAGCACTACGTCGTAAATTAATTAATGGTAAGTTTTAAAAATCTAATTATCATTTATTAAAATTAAACATATTAAGAGAGACCTACTGCTGAATGTCATGATCTTACAAAAAATAATCAAAATATTCATTATATCGATAATAATAAACCACATGATCCGATAATAGAATGTAATAGTTTAAAAAATACTATAAACTATTTTCCTTATCAAAAAAATCCTACAAATTATAACCAACATACAACAACTGAAATAACTATTCATACGACGGTCACCAAGGTTGTAACTACATTACAAAAAGTATTTCCTCAAATAGAATCGTTTGTACTTGAAAATTTGGTGGCAAAATATAATTTTGACATTTTAGAAATAATTGAACATATAATAAATAAAAATAACATTCTTTAATAATAAATATAAACTAAATTTTGAATATATAGCAATCAAACTAACAATTCAATAAAATAATAGCTAAATAAATATATATATACTATGTTAAACTAGGAATATGTTATATTAATTGTATTCATTTACAATTTTATTTTAAATAGCAATAAGAAATAATACAATTTATTATGCTGAAAATACGAATAAATTATGAACGACGATGACGTGGGTCCATAGGCTTTGAATTTTTTGATGTGTGAGAATTATATGAAGGTTTAGATCGATCAAAAAATCGATTTTTATGAGCAAAATAACTATTATGATGTGAATAATCATAATTATTATCATCATTATTGTAATAGGATTGTGATGGTGGAGTATTATATTTTTGACTTTGATTGTTTGTACTATAATACTAAAATATATTTAATATTGTATAATTTTAGTGGTAAATACTTGTGGATTATAGTGTCCTTGAGGATGTGGTAGTGATATCTCGTTATATCGTGATACATACTTATCTAAAAGATTTTTATTTTTTTATGTAATAATAAAAAATACATTATTCATTTATTATATTAACAATCTAACTACAATACACGTTTATTATTAGCTACAAATAATATATACATACTTTTATATATGTATTTGTTTATTTTAAATCATCTATATATATATTCAAATCATAGATTAGGCTTATTTTTTTAAAAAATATTATTATTATTATTAATATCATTAAAAAATGTTTTATTTTAAAATAAAATATACCTTTACTATCGTAAGGATGATATGATTCATAATGATTTAGTCTTAAATAGTTTGTATCAGGTTGATTACGAGTATGAGTTGAATATTTTAACTGAGGATTATAGTGTGATACAGGGCCACCCACACTAAAATAGTTTCTAGATGTATTATGACGCAGCATATTACAAGATGCTTTTCTATCCAATTGATATGGATTTTTTATCACAGATATACTGTTAGGTAGATGAAGTTTTGGTGTGTACGATTTTCCATTGTTAGATTCATGCAATGATTTTAATATAGGTTCAGGTGAAATTGATCCAGAAAGAACTTTAGGTTCAAATATA
>JRUX01000428.1:0-20782 GCA_001407235.2 Kudoa iwatai | reverse complement strand
TTTCTATATTTCATCTAAATAGAATAAATTATGCTTTACTTTTAATATTTCTTTTAGAATTATTTATGATTTTATTTTGTACAATAACTTTGAATGGATTATCATTAATTTTTATTTCATATTAACAAATTAATTTTAATTGAAATACTTTTTTAAATGGTTTAGGTTATTCTTATTGATTATGGATATAAAACAGTTGCTTCAAAACAAAATATTTTTCCATTGGAACCTAATTTTGCTATTATGGAACCACAAGCACTAAACTTTTGCCTATCATCTATTGAAATACCACTTGGTTTGTCGGCTCTCAACTACAATTCTCTTGTGTACTTTCTTTTGAAATATATTTGATTAATAATACTATTCTCATTACTTTTTACATTAACGATAAGTTCAAAATAAATTTTAATTTTAGAAATCATTTCATTAATATAACCTCCAATCGATTAATGGTAGCTCATGTTGATGAAATGTAATGTTACTTTTCGCTTAATCCGATAATTATATCAATAAATTACTATTGTCTCTAGAATTGATGATACAATATTTGTTACTATGTATTATCAAAATAACAATAGGATAATTCAATGTGTTAATCACAATATTAAAAGAATAATGACAGTCGATAATTTACTAATTAGATCTTAAATTTCTTTAATTAATAGTGTTATTGTTTGTAAATTTTAAATAATTATACATAATCTTGTATCCATGGATACTAATTTATTTCCATAGTATTTGCGTGTGTTATATCATTCCCAGCTGGGATCAATGTTTATCTAAAAAACTCATTGTACCGTAGCATCTAATTGTCCACAACTATAGTCATATATTAATCAATACAACTGTGAGTTAGTCTACTAGAGATTTGACACTTGCAGTCACTACTTAGTTCAATGTACAATTATCTACTACTAATGTTATTAGACAATAAAGCTCATGCTAAAGATACAATTGCCTTCTTATACATCATACTATTTTCCTGTACTATAACACATATCTATTCAGGTAGTTTTTATGAAAAAAATTATTTCAATATATTTATATAAATTTAGCTGTGAATATAACTAATGGAGGCTTTGTTTATAAAAATTCAGCGCTCATACCAGAAGTATCAACCCACGAAATTTCCCTTACATTTTCCACTAAAAAACATAATGGTTTACTATTTTATGGAAATAATATGAATTCATTTTTTTCTATGGAACTCTATTATGGATCTGTAAGGTAGTAATGATTATTTTATAAATAAAGCATACTATTATACCCACGTTGTCTTCAGTTAAATTCAAATAGTAACTGTAATTTAAAATTGTCACCAAATGAATAATTTATATTTCTATTTGTATTGAATGATGTAGTCACATAACATATTATTAGCATAGAATATATTTTATTGCTTAGTTTAAATTTTTTTAAACATTATTATCTATTATTCTAATCTATAAAAATTTTAAATTAACTGCAATTAAAATTTATACATAAATTTGTAATTAATTTATATCAAATTAATAAAAAATTTTTTATTGGAAATCAATTACTATCTGTAAAATGAATATATATATACATTGACAAAATTTTTAATATACATTAATTTTCATTTGTTTATATGTATTACAAAAAGAATTTGTATACTTTTTTTTTTATGTAAATAGATGTTTATAATTTATAAAGGAAAATATCATAGTTTAATATAGAACTTTCTAGAATAAGTGGAAATTTTTCAAACCAACGTACAACTATGCCCTATATTGGTTTTGCTGGCTACGGTTTAGCAGATGGAAAGCCTCATCAAGTTGAAATGTACAAAAGATCACAAGAAATATTTGTTATAATTGATCGTGGCACAACTAAAGTGAGTTCATATGTTGTCGCTTCAAGCTTCTTAAATAATGTTATCAATTTCGATCATGTGTTTATTGGAAATCATCCTGATTTAAAAACATTCAATAATTTTCAATCTATTACAAAAACTAATTTTGTCGGATGTATCGAAGAAGCAACGTGGAATTCATTAGATTTACTAAGTGCTGCCTATGCTGAATATAGTGTACCAGAATGTGGTCAACTAGATACAAATGATCCTATCACATTTCTTAACATGGACAGTTTTATTATGATGTATAGAGACAGCAAAAGTGACGGATTAGATTTACAATTTGATTTATTAATTTATCAAAATATAAGTACCATAATCAAGCATCAGATGAATGATACAACGTTTGAATTGGTTGTATTGGAAGGAAAACTTCAAATGACACTCTATATTGGCACAAATATAATTATCAATGCTATCACTTCCAATATGATTGTAAGTGATGGTAACTGGCATAATGTAATCATTGCACATTATATAACTTTTAACAATAACTCGATTATTATTTTCATGTTATACTAGATTATTAATATTTTTTTACTTTAATAATACATCCATAAATAGGTCAAAATATTTATACCTGGAAAAACTTCTAAAACAACAAATGTTGTGTTTGCAGTAGATGATTTTAAAATAGATTCAGCATCGCCTATTTTTTATAATGCTGGTCTTAATATTCAATTTGGAGGATATGGATTTATTGGATGTATTAACAACATTATGCTTGATACTAAAATGTACACTCTTGAAAAACAATATAAACGTAAAGGCATATCAACATCTGGATGCAACATAACATTCCAATGTAATCCCAATCCATGTTTCAACGCTGGTAAATGCATAGCATTAAAAAATCTTGAGTACTCATGTTTATGCAATGGAAATACTACTGGTCTAAATTGTGAAAAACGTATGTAAAGTTTTTTGAATTATTTATGTTAGAATCTTATTTTAATGATTTGCAATGTATAGCTTTGGCTCCACCAACCTGTACAGAAATCCATAAACAAAATTTTAGAAGAGATGGTCCAGCAATAATTGATGTAGATGGTGTTGGACCATTCGACCCTATTTGGGTCAATTGTTATCACATGAACACGTTTGATAGCAGCAGAGTTGTTACAGTCATTAAACCTGAACAAAATAGTTATAACCTTATTGATTTTCCTAAAAGTTGGGAAATCAAATACAACATTAGTAATGAGCTTCTTCATCTTCTTGCTGAGCATAGTTCTTACTGCAAACAGACTGTAACTTATCAATGTACAAAATCAAGAATTACTCTTGGAAATGTCACTCTAGTATTCTATATTATACTTTATTTGTTAAATCATCCTTTAATAAAAAATTTAATATAAAAATATAATATGTTTAAACAATAGCTACGATCCTAATCTAACAGTATTTGACTTCCATCTAAACTATCATAAATACGTGTAAACTATTTCATCACAATTTTTTACCAAACTTTTCATTGTAAAGAAATGGTCTAGATTATAATTTATAGTAAACTATGACGCTCTTAATTTACTACAAGCGTGCTTTTCTACAAGATAGAAACAATTAATTAAGCATATTAATTATTGAAATGTAAAAAATAAACTTAAATATTTTTTTAAATGAATATTATTTAATAAATAAGTTACTTGCATCACATTAGGTTTATATTATTTTAAATTTAAGCTATATAAAGTTCTTTTAAATTATTTTTTTTATTTGAGAATACCCAATTACAGTGTAAAATATATTATATAATGTAAAAGCTCAAGTTTCAAAACTAAATTGCATGTTAACTTAGGTAATATTAATGGGCACAACTATAAAATATATGCATGTAAAAAACTTAGACGTTAAAAATCCTACATATTGAACATAGTTTGTAATTTTATGCATAAAATTGTGTCTATTTGTTATTGATAAAACATTTTCTAAGTTTTAAATCCATAAATTAGTTAAAAAAAGTTTATAACACATCATTCATGTAAAAATAAAATAGAATAAGCTTTACATTTAAAATATTTGTACAATGGAAACCTTTAAACAATATTACTATTTTTATATGAGCTGTAATTGTGTTTTAGATGAATTGGGTGGGTGGAGATTTTAAAGTTCATGAATATTGGAATTCATTTGGTATATATGGTAAATGTGAATGTTCAGTTAATAACAATAAATGTAAAAATAACCAAAATTGTAACTGTGATAATTATGATTCCATTTCCCGTGTCGATCGTGCAGATCTTCAATTCAAAAGTCATTTACCTGTAATTCGAATAAATGCAATGAATATATCGAGTTCTCTTGGCTCAAGTGCTAAAATTGTAGTGGGCGACTTTTTTTGTCAAGGGATAGGTGGTGTGATTGAAACTGTAACATTCACTGAAGTTTTTAGCTATCTTACAACTGATTCACTAAATTTGTGGAATGCTGGATCATTTAAATTGGATTTTAAAACAGACCAAGCACGTGGAAATATTATTTTATACTCACGTGGTAGAATTGGTCACGATTATATTCTTTTGTACCTACAAAATCCTAATACCATTGCTGTTGAAGTTAATCTTGGAGTAAATACACATAAATCAAGTGTTAGCCTTCCATCTGGCTTTCCGTTTACATTAGAAGATAATAAATATTATACTATTGAATTTGAAATAAGTCGACGCCAATTTACACTAAAGTTAGATGGTATATCTTCATCTATACCACTTGAGAATAATATTAATGCTGGTATATTGCTTAACTTGGATAATCTACCTACATTTCTTGGAGGAACACCATTTGATCCATTTTCCGGATTTCGTGGCACTATTAGAGATTTTGTAAGAAATAATTTCTTTTAAATACATAGTTACGTTTAATTTAATTAAAATTTATTTTTATATCATCTTACTATTTAGAGAATAAATGGACAACCACAAAAAATATTTCAGCTTGCACAAAATGATTCTATTATTGGTGCTGTACCTGGTAGTTTTAGTGCATGCATTGCTGTTAGTAATCCATGCAATTCTGGAAGATGTCTAGAACACTACAATTACTATATTTGTGACTGTAGTTATTCACCTTATTATGGCTCTCACTGTCAAGATGAGCGTGGGATATCGGTACGTGGTGGCGACTTTGCATTAGCATACACTCTTGACCCTAGCCTTATTTTTGTAGAATGGTTCATCACCATTGGATTTGTGACTAATCGTTCAAATACTACGTTATTTTCAATATTAAGTGAAAAAGACGATATTTTCTTTATTGGTAATATTATCAATGGTAGCTTTGGTTTGTACTTTCATTTTAGAGTAAATTTTTTTTCACGTTTTAATTAATGTGGGACATTTTTTTACCCACTATTATTATTTAGAATGATATATCTATGCGCTCAAAATCATATATTATTGAAAAAAAGGATGTTGGCTATTACTTAGATGATAATCGTTTACACATTATTAAGGCTGAGTTTAAAAAAGAATACTTTTATGTAACAATTGACGGCAAAATATTTATACATGCGATTGAAGAATATACCAATGAGCCTACAACCTTTCAGAATCCTATTGGATTCTATGCTGGGGGATCACCACTAACTAGCGCAACAGTAGGAGAACTGGTCCTTTATAGGATCTATCCTTTCGTTGGCTGTATTTCAGGTGTCAAACTTATTTACCAAGCTAAACAATCGTATTTAAGTGTAGTTGTTGACCCTATGTATGCATTCTATACTGGATCTTCTGTATGAATTTTTTCATTTTATTTTCATACAATGCTCCTTTAATTATTAATACCTAAAACATTACTAAATTAACTTAATGCTTTACATGACTATTTTAATTTTTTACAGATGGTACAGGTTGGTCAAATAAGTAAAAATAAATGTGGAAAACACAATTTTACTATTGGAACCAATGCTCCACTTATACCCTATCCTCCTAATCCAGTTGCTGGTGATACAAGTAGCGTAGAAAGACGTATTCCTTTAGGAGATAGCTGGGGTTCAACACTACTAGGACTTGGAATATTTATTTTCATACTCATTATATTGCTTGTTGTATTTATTCTAAAATGGTGGTCACGCAATATTGGTACATATCAAACTGAAGAAGGAAATATTGCCAAAACTGGCAATGTAATTGGTCCACTACATAAAATGCCATATTCATCGGGATCAGAACAAAGTCTTATAAAATTAGAAAACAATGATGTGCACGCAACTGAATCTGGATATATATAAATTGGTTATTACTACTATGAATCATATATATATATATATATGCATTTATTTAATATATCTATAAAAATTTATACATATAGTCTTTCTATAATTCACTTTTTCATAAAAATATTTTATTATATTGAAATATTTGGTCATTTTAATACTGTTACTCTATGGTCCACTTATAGAGGGCCCCATCATTTTGAAATAATACATCTATTCTTTATTAGAACTCAAGTGTGTTGTTTTTATTTCTAACTTTTGATATATTACCACCATTTTTACTTGTAATTGCTTCTATCTAAATAAAATCAGTATTAGATTAGTTTGTATAAATACAAAGAAAACTATTTTATTATCATATAGCTAAATAGATGATGAAATACACGACGAACTAGTTCAAAATTTTTTCCTAGTACATCATTATAACTATCATCATTTAGTGTAATTGACTTCAATTGGCTTGTACATTCAATAAGCTGTTGATATATTTTGTTTCTTCGATTCGTCAAAGATGGATTGTTATTAACAACTTTTATTTTATCTTTAAAGGATTCTATAAGAGCAAACCCTAAATTATATCCAATCTATACATTAATAGAGATTAAAATAAAAAAGACACACTCATACTGTGTATCCTTCCTTGAGTCCTCTTACAATTCCTGTATTAGCAGCATCCAAATGAATTTGTTCTGGAGGTGTATTTTTATTTACTCCATCAAGGTAACCATTATCATATGCTCTTTAATTTTTTAAATATGTAATGAGATATTAATTAAATGTTACTTCTTTTCTATATCGATAGCATCCTCAAAATCCATTTCAGCAGTTTTAGTTGCGCACTAATAACAGATTCTTGCGCATGCGTCTAATTATGATGGAAGTGGTGGTGTATCATGCAATTTGAATAAATTAAAATTTTAAATAGATAAAATGATATTCTTGTTAAAAGTTTAAATTAATCTTGTACTAGTGTTATCGTGAATTTATTTATATATTGAATAGTGATGGTGGGATTATTGAATGTAATTTATTAGTTTTACTTTAATTATCAATATTTATAATTATTTTAAACATTCAAATTAATTTTTTTGAATTACTAAAGATAAAACCTTTTTTTAGTACAAAATCTTTGATAAATTATTTGTCATTATAGCAATATTTTTTACAACACACTTATTATAGTGATCTCTTATTGTAAAGTTCTTAAATGTTTAAAATATAAATTAAATCAATAATTTTAAATAAGATATGATAATATTTGTAGCATTTATCTATCTATCTATCTAGTTATACCTTTCTCAATATGTATATGGTTGGGTAACATGATGATTTTGAATAAATAGATACACAATGATAGATTCATATTCATAATAACTTGTATTATAATACAAATTTATGTTATAATATGGATTTTTAACTTATATTATAATACTTTTGCTAATTTTAAATCTATTTCCCATTAATAGAATTTAATGAAATGAGTACAAGTTTTATAGCTATTTAGATTATAATTTACTTAAATATTTTTAATTACAACTGTTTTTTTAGATTAATACACTAAAATAGATTTCATTTAATATAAATTTACAATATGAAATTTATAAATATTAAAAAATTTGCATTTAAATAATAAAAATATAGAAAACAATTTTTTTTTTGAGAATAATATTAAAAAAGACTGAGAAACAAGTTATTTAATGTATGAATAGAAAATATAATAGGATTGATGTATATCTTTACTATTTTATATGATTTCAATCATAAAACAACTTAAACAATACTTTTTTTCTATTCACGTGATTGTGTAGCAATATTTTCTAAATTTTATCATTAAAATCCTTAAGATTCATTAACAGCTACTATTCTACTATGCATAATAATAGCACAACTACCAGCTATTTAAAATTGTAGATAAAACATATTGCTAGCTAGTTACTAAGGAATAATTGTAACTGATATTAAGGATGTTATTCAATATAAAATATTCAAAATATTGGTATACAAGTGAATAATAGCGAAAAATGTGTGTAAATGCTAACAATTAATGGCTATATAAGAAAATTGAAAGTATAAAAATTAAAATATCATATACATTTAAGAGTTATTTTACAATTAATAGTTAAGAAATTTATTCAATTTTTAACCCTAGTATATTGTTCAATAATATATAGTATATTTTATCATCCAAATATACATATGATGAGTTATTATTTCATCTAATAAAGTAGAAAATTTGTTTGTTTTTGTAAAATAAAAAGTCAAATATTAAAAAAATCTTATATTTTAAGCTATTTACAATTTTATTGAATAGATTTGAATATTATTTGAAAAGATATGTTGGATTAAACTTAGTCTATCTATGGAATATAGATGCCTACAATATATATGGTAGAGAATCTTCTAGTAAACTACTAAATGTTACTTATTACAGATAATAACTAGAGATCTATTTAAATACTGATTAGAGAAAATCAATATTACTTTTTAAAGCAACACAATTCAATAGTAAAATGATCATCATCTTATGAGAAAATAATCGATATGTATGGTGTTAATCCATAGTTTTACTTAGTTACAATCCATTTATTATAAAAAAATTTCATATTTACTTTATATAATAATTTTTAATAAAACATTCACTGTGTTTTAGTTAGTATTATCGATTCCTTCCAAAGTGTTCAAGCTAGTTATGTATTAATTATATTTAAATTAAATACTATAACTATCTTAATACATGAATAAAATGTTCCATATTTTTATCATACTAATAACACCATTATTAATGAATTTAATAAAATATAACGAACAACCTTAACAATTTTCAATATGAAATGTTATCAATATTTTAAATATATCTATTCACTCATAAACTAATAAAAAAAACTTGTAATTATCTAAAACATATTACAATTTATTATCTGTTTAGTAGTTATTATTCTTTTCCATTAAATAATCTTAAAAATAAAGTTTATTCTTTTAATCAATATTATAATCTTATATATATATATATATTATTTTGATTAACTAAAAAGTTTGATTTATTATTAATAGAATATAAGTCACAAGAATTAATAATGTGAAATATATCAAAGTAGATATTATAATAATATCATTAAATTTAAGTTGATATCAATATTTTTTAATTATTTAAATAAAATATAATAATATAAAGTATTACTTTTAGGTGAGAATTTTATAACGTAATCATTGTCCATATACTACAAGCATAAATTATTCCATGTACGCATGCGTATTAACTATTGAAAGATATAATCGGATTATTAGCGATATCCGTGTTATTAGATGGTAAGACCATTCGTTTTGTTCATTGCTGGTTGTTGATTTGTTTTAATATTAGTGATTATATAAGTAGTAATAATAAAATTTTAAGAATTACTATTGTTATCCTAATGATAAAATGAAAAAAGAGCTAAGAGATTCTATAGTAAAAGTTGATGATCTCTCTATTGGGAGTATTGGAGATATAGAAGTGAAACCATACAGTGAACTTATATTAAATGATTGGCAGTTATTAAAACAATCATCATCTCAACAAAAATCACTATCAGAATTTTCTTTAAGTAAAGATCTTAAATTAGAAATGAATACCTATCAAAGTAATATATGTACTAACAAAAAAGTATATATCCATAAATTATATTGTTGTAATTGATTAATTAAAAAAATAACTATTTTTTAACTTACATATAGCTTTAATAATAATAATAATTTATTAAGAAAGAAATAGTATCTAAATCCAATATTATATCATTTAAATTATTTATAATGGTTTATATATGTATATATTAGGATTATAAGAAAGTTATGAGCCAATTTAATGGTCGATGGTATAGTCATATGAATTGTGAAAACGATATTAATGATCAACATGAATATTGTATTGATTGCGTGAACAATAATGGTAAAAAATTCAACTCTATAGACAATGAAAGAAATCAATCAGTTATTGGAACGTTGGATGATCTCAATAAAGAATCTTCTGTAGATGAATTGTTACATAAGATAGATTTGTATATAGACAATGCCAAAAATGTATACTATAAACATTCAAAAAGTATTTTTTTATAATAAAACGCATCTACTATTATAGTTTATAATAATTTGGTGTATTTATGTGTATAGATTCATGATAAGTGTATAGATGAAATTTCTAATCAATTATTTCCATCACTATCACAACAAATCATACCTACTTACTGTGATAACATTGATAATATGTGCGCAATAACAAACAAAACAATTTCACTATCAATCAATTATAATGAATGTATAAAATAACCCAAAAATTTAATCATTTCATATTTAATTATGAAAAAATTTTTTATTTTTTATTCATCTGATTGAAATGTGCATTTCTGTGAATTGTCAAATTTAAGGAGTATATTATAGGGTTGAGTGCACTTTTTTTTAAGAGGTATACATATACATTCATTCCAAAACCATGGAATATCTAAAATTAGAATGATTATATTTATTCTTATACAAAACAAAAAGTCTTACCTTGTAATGTTTTTGATGTGAATATGACAATTTTAGAATAGCTATTGAGAACTATTGGCTTAGTTATAGAGACAATAAGAGTACGATTAGAAATAACTAAACATGAACCAATTAGTAATCCTAGTAATTTTCCTTCACCTACATATGTTATGATTAATGAGAATATGTTTCGATAAACAAAATATATATATATTTTTTTACTTAATTTAAAGGATTGAACAAAAAAGTTGTTAGATTCAATGTGAGTACCAGCTCCTTCTAGTTTAATTTTAATACCCAAATCATATTGTAAAATTTCTCCATGTGGTATCATAAGTAACTGCTTTTCTGTAGATTCAATAATTGAACGTCGATTAAGTTCCATCATACGATCACTATACAATAATAATGTAATAATCAATCTATAACATATAAGACAAGAGTAATAATTAGTGTATATATTTATAGACAGTTTTTTAATGAATATTACTCTGAATTTAAAAATAAGCATGTCTTATTATTATCATCATTTGAGCATAATAATTTTGAATGTTTTACATATTGATTCTAATAAATATCATATCATTCTAATTTGATAATAGGTAAAAACATACGATTATAGTAATTGGTAAAAGTATAGGATATTTTTGTTGGGATTCAATACTTTTTAATATGATATTTATCCATTTTTCATCATCAATATCGTTTTTGTTAATACATATTGTTTCTTAAAAGTGTACATACATATATAGAAAAATGGATAATAAATAAATGATATACTTTTATGAAGAATAAATTCATTTAATGATAATTTTGAATTTCCTTTACAATGATCATTATCCAAAACTATATCTATAGTAGATTTGGATGGAGTAAATTTTAAGTCAGAGTAATATTTTTGATAGAAATAGCTACAAATATTCAATCTATATTCATATTTCAAATTTTTTAATAATACTTGTAACAATCTTTCGAAAAATTGACACGTAAGTGAATAGCAATAGAAATGTATGGTTTTATAAAATGTATATTGTCATTATTTGCAATAGCAAGAAGTCTTATATTCTTATAATTAATGTTTTAGATTAATTTTTATACAACAAAAAAACCATAATATAATTACTTTTTGACAAATATAATTTATAATATGTGATTGTGAGCTCGATAAGAGAGGAAAAGGTTGAAATTTATTATTATATTCAGTAAACATAATATTTTCCAATAGATTTCCATCAATATTTGTATAGAGGATAACAGGACGTGAAAATGGAGCTAAAAGTTAATATCTAATTAAATCAATAATATTTTTAAAAACACATTAATAACTATTATATTAATATAAAACTATTTATCTCTAGATATGTATATTATAAAAAAAATAAATTTACTTTTTTTATCAGATTAATTTCACTCAAACTCATAAATATATATTCATTTTATTCTCTTAGATATATGTCCATTTTTTAAGGTTATACTAATGTTTTTATGTAGAAAAATAACAGTTTTTTTGCTTTATCTAATTATTAATACTTAATTAAAATAATTATTATATTAAAGAAGTACATATTTATTAAATATGAAAATCAAATACAAATATAGAGAAACATTAAATTACTAATGGTAAAAATAACCAAAAACACGCCATATTCTGTATATATTTCAAGCATTATCATAATTTAACAAAAAATAATGATCATTTTATTTATTTTTGAAATAATAAAATTTCCTTATATCATTATATTAAAAAAACCGTTTAAATATACTAAATTTATGTGTTTTACACATGATAGGTAGTATCTTTTATTGCCAAATAACTTAAAACTACAATAGAATTACTCATAATTAATTTATGAAAAGTATTTAAAAATTCCTTTTTTTATCTATACAACGAATTAAAATGTAAATTTACATTTAAAAATAAAAAATATTGAAAATATCATTATTAAGTAAATATAATATTATAAAGTTATTCTAACAAACAATTAAATAAAATAATTTAACTCATGTTATTATGATAATATAGAGCTCAAATTAGAAAAATAAAATTCAAATAACAATTACTTCTATCTACATTAAAATTATTTTAATTTAATAGAGTAAAAGCGATAATAAAAAATTACTATAATTATTATTAATATAAAGCAATTATAAACTAACTTATTTTTCTTTAATTAAAATGTATCTATATAAAACTATGATTGATTGAAAGGTAAATTTAGTGTAATTCTTATTTATATAGGTTTTAGAAATCAAATTAGACTAGAAGCTTAAGTATAGAATTGATAACGCATATAACAAAGTCAATGTTATACCTTCAATCCAATCCAATCGTTCATATGGATCATTTAAATAGTTTTCTGAATCTGCCTTTACGATAATATTATCAAGTTGTTTTATAGTACATTGTTTATTATGGCCAATAGCTACAATTCTAAAAATATAGTTGTATAGCTAAAGAATATATTATTTCTACTATAATGGTTACTGTTGTTTGCTTGGAATACATCCTATTTCTTCAACCGTTAGGTTATAAGGATTTATCTTTTCACACTGATAAACACCAAGCCTACCATTATACATAGTTGATGTCAAATGAATAAGATCATTTTTTGATATGCATATAAAGGGTTTATCAAGAGGACCATTTTTAGGGTTTATATCGATATGCGACCTATATATTTAAATGTTAATAATTCTAAAAAATGACTCTACTATATGTGACCTTATATAGAGATCATCACCATTAAGCATAGATGCACAACGATATTCTTCAATCATATCTACATATTCAATTTCAATTGTTGAACCAACTGAAAGATTGATTAATGTTAGAGTGGCTTCTTCAAGTGTAATATTTTCAAATGATATTGAATTTACCTTAATACATTATTTAAATCATTTATTCCAAGTATAAAAAACCATAAATGTACATTTAATCCATTAAAAAAAATAAATTGTTCTTCATTCTTATAATAAAATTATTTTAGATATTATTTAATATCAGCGCGATATTTTTAATATAAATTAATTACTATATTTAACACTCATAAAAAATGATAAAGTATTATTTTTGGTGCGATTATCTTATATTTTAGTGGAATTCTTATGGTGTTAAGTTAGTTATAGTTATTACATATAATACTTACAGTCTCTGAAAAGAGCTGTGCCTTTTAATGTAATATATACATTCTTTTAGGTGATATAATAGCAATTTAAAGATACTAACTTTATATATATTTTCATGATATAGCATCATATTTTAATTAATATAATTTCTATTTTATAATGTTTAACTCATAAGTAGGGTTTTTGTAAAAATTAAAGTCAACATTTATAGTTTTTTTAATTAATGACTAGATTATTTATAATAAAGTCAATAATTTAAAATAATAATCTTTATTAATTATTTAAATTTACTAGTACAAATGCTCTCTTAATCTATTTGAATATTTAAATAAGTGATAGTAAATAATATGGGGTCATATTTTGAGATTGTAATAACATTCTTCAAAAAATTAATTACTTTTAATATTTTATAGCCAACTTTAAGACCTGATATATCAGCCCTTCCATTTTTTTGAATACTACTTACGAAAATACCATGAATATTACCTCCTCCTAACCTTACACCGAGTAAAGTAGAATCTGATTGGTGGATTATTAGTCGATTAGGCCGTAATCTACACCTAAAAAACAAATAGTTTATTTTATTAATAAAAATAACAACTCATTAATTTTCAACATACTTGTAATTTTCTACACATTCACTTGAATATTTTCCTTGATGATGTGAACGATTTGTTAAGTGGAAAGTATTTTTCATTAAAATTTGTAGTGACTTGAATTTCCAATGATTTTTCTTTTTAGTGTTTTCTCTTGGGAACATTTTACTATATTTGTTATTATTGATAATATGTTTTTCTTTATCAATCTTATTGTCGCCGATACTCATACATATATTTGACATATATGGTGATTTATCAATATTAGTTGTTATTGGTGGTGATTTATCAATAGTAGTTGTTACTGGTGGTGATTGGGGTAAGGTTATTTCAACACTCTTTGTATTTTTAGGCTCAGCTTAATAATCTACTTTATAAAAATATAACTATAGTTGTTTATTACTTTCAGTTATTGGACTACATTCATTTATATTATTGGCTTTTATTCTCCATATTTCAATTGTGATTTGGCGGTGATCATCCAATGATGTTATCCAGTCATCATAACTTTTTAACATCACCATAGTAACTGGCATATTATTAATCTAAATAATCAAATTAGTAAACATCTATGAGTTAACATTAGCAGGTAGAAACCTTAATAATTATATCTCCCTTATAAATTCCTAAATCCTTGATTGATTCTTGTACTTTAATAATATTTTCCAATTTAAGTTGTGATAATAGATCAATATGGCTTTCATTGAATTCTAGACATAATTTTTCTTTGTTTTTGGTAAAATCATCTAAATATTGAAACATATATAAGCAAATTGGTTTTACGATAACTTTAAAATAATATAAATTGAATTATTTCGAAATCTTTTTTAATATGATAACTGATACCATAAAATAAAAGAGCACATTTATATTTAATTTATTAACTATAATTGATCTTTATCGGCATTTTCACATTATTCACAAATAAATATTTACATATTTTTCTAATTTAAATCATAAAATACTTCATAAAATGAATTTATTGTTAAAACTATCAGATTATTATATTTTTATACTGTTGTAATAGTATAATACAACATTAATCATGAAAATAAATAAATTAATAATATCTAGAAAGCTTCTACTATAAATAAACATGATTAAAATTCATATAGTTCATAAAACTTTTTGAGTCATATTGTGAAAAAACATTTGAGATAAATTATTTTATATTTAAACACCAAGGTACACTATTACTCGATCATAATTATTAATTAGCTGGCTGTATGTGATGAACATTACATAAAAATAAACATTTTCTATGATATTAGAAATGAAAAAAAGATATTTATTAGAAAAACATACTACACTGATCATATATGATTACTGTTTAATCAATCATGTAAATAAAAAATAACCTACTAAAGCGTATATTATTATAATGAAATAAATAAATGAATTTACTGCTTAGAAACAATTAATTATTATAAAAGTGCTAATGTATATATTAATTAGTACCTTTAAATAGATCACGATTAATAGGACTATCAATTTTAGATTCCACTGACATTAAATGAGCTTCAGATGTACTTTTTGATTGAGATGAAAAATGATCATGTTTACGATGTTTTAACTTAGAAATTATTCCCAAGTATCCATTTTCATTTGATATAATATTATTAAGACGTTCTCTATCTATATCATCTAATTTTTCACCAAAATTTATGCATGATTCACTAGCTATATTATTTTTATATGTATATAGTTGTTATATGTATATGGATTGAATACTAAAGTTTAAATTTTCAGATGATAACCAATTTTCTTGTTGTTTGTTTTTTTTACGTTTTAATGTAAATTTAAGGGTACGAGCATCAAATTCTATAATGTGTGTTTAATTCAGCTATTTATAATAATGTGTAAACTACTTTTTTTCATTTTTTTCAATTTAGATGGCTCACTAAATGGTTTTATTGAAGCAATCAATTTCATAATTAATATTTTAGATAAAAAAATATACCTTTTACTGGGATTTTTAGTAAGATTTATGTTTTCTTTAAATTGTGATGGTTCAGATAAAGGTAATTTAACCAATTCTTTAATGTGATTAAGTGAATGCTTTCTCTAATAATAAATATTTATAATTTTTTTAAGTATATTTACAATTAATATTATTTTATACTGTTCTAAATTCAGGATTTAAATATTCTCTTTTTCTAATACTTCCATTACTATCAGTTCTATTAAATAGTATTAAAATTTTTATTGATTATAACACTTTTGTTTTGATTACCCGAATGCTTCATGTGTTGGGCTGATTGTAGCTATATGTAAATAATATTTTAAATAAAATAAATATACATCATAATAGAATTGTTTTTAACACAGTTAATAATCAAAAATGTTAAACTCTACATATGATACTTTTTCACTGTATTTACATTACTTTTGTATTTGAATATATATATTTTAAAAGATACGTATGTTATACTATTAAATAGTATTATTATTATGATTACAAATATATCCAGTATAAATTAAAATAATAAAAATACCATTAAAAAATATAACAAATATAGATATAATATTAATAATTATTTTAACATAATATAATAATCCAATTTTATCATTTTTTTAAAAAGAAAATATCATGTATCAATTTACACTATTATAATAAAATTATACTTTGATGAGTGGTATCTGATATGGTAGCTTCATTTTCATTTTGACCCGATGTAGATATTTTTTTTGTATCACTTGATTCATCAGTACAACTATCATCCCATATTAAGATATAATACTTATTCATTTTACTTTAAAAATTTAATTTCACATGCTGCATTTGATGAAGTACTTTGAACAACATTTTCATTAGTACTAGCAGTACTTTTAACACTAGCTAAAATATAGTATTATGTTGTGCGCATGCGTCAAAAATTAAAATATTGATGTAATTTACTATCTTTTTCTCTTCTAATAACCTAAAAGAATTAACATATAAAATTATTGATTAGTTTTTATAATATGATATACTATAGAGAGTTGTGATGATGATGAAATTATATGTAGAGCTTGTGTTAGTGTTGCTCCAGAGGTAATTCTTATATTGTTAACTGAAATAAGTTCATCACCAGGACTAATGATAAAAATGAAATTATTACTAAAACTGTTAATGTGTATAATTTAAATGATTATATATAATAATAGAATAAATCGTTATTTTTATAAATAATAATAACAACAAAATTTACAAATAAATATAAAATTAATGTATCCATTAAATTTACAGTAATAAACCATAAGCTTTTCCTTCAGGTTTCACTTTATTAACAGTGAATAGTAAATCATTTTCGGTGTTACTTTTTGAAATGGTTGGACTACTTTTTAGATGAAATCCCCATATATCACTTTTATTATTTTTTTTAATATTTATTGTAATTTCTTCATACTAAATAATATAAAATAAAGTAAAATAATATTATGTACTTAATTTCAAATATATTAAATAATGATATTTCCATATAAATGTACAATAAAACCCATTTACTTTAGTAATAAATAAATACTTCATTATTATCAATTATACTATCCTCCATTGTTGTAATTGTATAAAATTGTCTTATATATACAATTATTATTCACTCACACTCTACAGTAAATCAATATGTTCACTTAATGAACTCACAATAGGATTATAAATTAATCTTATTGAGATAGATAATGCCTTTTTAAGTTGTTTAGTTGTATATTATATTTAGTTATAAGTTTTATTGTAAATTATTTTATATATAATATGATTTTTATTAAATTACACTTAAAATATTGATATATATATATATTATGAAATATAATTATAATGCTTGTTAATAATATCTAATCATTTATATTATTAACACGGTTTAATTATAATAAAATAATATTATATATTTATACGATAATATATATTCATATAACTATGGTAATATATATTTTTAAATTCAAGTCTATCATTTATATATAAATATTTATGTATTATATAATTATATGTAGTAAATAGTACCAATCTATCATTTTAATCATCAATAAAAACTAATAAATATTCTTTTATTATGTTTATCAAAAAAACTCATCATAATAATACCATTTAATAACTTATCTATAATTCATAATAATCATAATATATCAAAAAGAGTTTTTAATATTGATATTTAAAATAAATTTAAATCTCTTTATTTTATATGATAAAATATGCAATAAAATTTAAACCTTTTACATATTAGATCATTTTTCAATTCATTATAAAACAATAGAATATATCTTATATATAATAACAAAATTATATAGAAAAATTATACTATTTTCATTCATTTTTATATCTATCGATTATATAATCTAATATATAATAGATTATAATACTATTTTACAATTATTCAAACTATAAATACATTAAATCATAATATTATACAATAAAAATGAATTTTAATATATCTAATAAAATTTTTATGTATTTTTTTTGAAAATATTCAATATATATACTTATTTAACATTATTCTCACATTATGAATATGATAGTACACATTTTATTATAGAATAAAGATACATATATACGTAGCATTATTTCTTTAATATTAATGTACATTTTATTCATAATTAATCATTTAAAAACTACTCTATAAGCTAAATATTTAAACTCTCTTCATATATATATATACAATTATAGTGATTTTTAGAACAAAAATAATACTAATGTTGCTATAATTTTTCTTTATACATAAATATTGTTTATAAACTAAGAATATTTAATAATAATCAACTAATTCCTACTGATTAATAACAATTTTTAGGTTTAGTCTATTTTAATATCAACAAATTAAGATATCTAATTATAAATTACATAAGATAATAATCATTTTAATAAAATACAACTTTATATAGTGAAATAATTTAATTTTATCAAATTAGTTCAATTTAAGAATTTTTTCAACTAAAAAGAAACATTTTAATAAATAATTGTCTTATTAATGTACTTTACACTATCCTACCAAAAAAAACTACTCATATAAATATTTTTATCTTCAAAAAACTAATATGCAACAAATTTCTCATTTATTTTAAAAATTAATTAAATAACTAATATAAATATATGTATATATCATTGTAATTTATTATCTTAAATTTATCTAATATTTTTATGTAACTTTACAATATTAATATGCATATTATACAATTATTTTGTATAGTTTCGTCTCAAATTTATTACTTTAAAAAAATTCAATGTAACACCGTCTCCTAGATCATTAACGATTATGAATAATATGGCATGCGCAAAACTAATATATTACATGTGTCTATAATATTTCAATATTTACTTGTCTTACTATTTTGATATTATAGAAATGAAAGATACATTAAAAATTATTTAATATTTAGTATATTTTGATTTATACAAGCATTGAAAATATTTACATTACTTGTAAATAAATATGTAATTTTGTTAAAAACTTTATTTAAAAATTGGTCATTCCGATTAATTTTAAGTAAAAATATTTTGCCATCAAAATACAATTAACAAATATAAGTTTCATTTTGAAAATAATTATCATCAAATAAGTATAATAATTCATGATTAAAATGTGGCATTTTCATGTTACAAGATCCTTAGCAGTCAACTTAAGAGAACAATATCATAATTTTTATGAATATCCCCATATTGACTAAATATATCTTTACATGTACATTAGTCATTAAACCTAACTGACTTTAATGATTAATACATTTTATTTTTCTCTAATATATATATTTACTAATAATAAATCAATAGACATTTTCTCATTTATTTTTAAATAATAGTTTTCCTATTTTATCATTGAACTACAACAATTTTAATCATTTAAATATGTTACACTACTCGTAAAACTTCGTTGATTACCAAATCTTAATGCGTAGCTTCCATCCACGGAAACGCCTTTTAAAATTAGAGCTAATGAATTATAAAACTGCTATTACTTCAAAATATTAACTTTAGTTATAATTAGACTAAACATTTTTTAAAATATAATCATAAATATTAGTTAAAATATTTCTCAAAACAATATTGAATAATATTGAGACAACTTTATTTGGAAACTACTTAATTACAGTTTAATTACACGAATTATCATTCATTTAAAAGCATACTATTAGATTGATTTTATTATAATTCTACATATATAATTCTTCATTTAGATAGTAATATCAAACAAACCAAACACATTTATTATGGTTACATTCTTCAAATCAATATAAAAATAAATTGATAAAACAGTCGGAAACTACCGCAACTGTAGCGATTTTTTTTGTTTACGCAGGAAGAACCTTAACCATGTATTCCTACACGAGGTTACCCACCAGCTATGAGCTCTCGAACAGATCAGATTCTGTTTGGTGTAGGCACCCTTGGTTATCATCATACAAGAATCAGTTTAACCGATAGAACATTTGTTCTTTTAGGGTAGTGTGGGAATTTCACCCACTAAAAAACCTGCGTCCTGTCGGTCTACCGACTGCCACACC
>JRUX01000427.1:0-20812 GCA_001407235.2 Kudoa iwatai | reverse complement strand
TTTCTATATTTCATCTAAATAGAATAAATTATGCTTTACTTTTAATATTTCTTTTAGAATTATTTATGATTTTATTTTGTACAATAACTTTGAATGGATTATCATTAATTTTTATTTCATATTAACAAATTAATTTTAATTGAAATACTTTTTTAAATGGTTTAGGTTATTCTTATTGATTATGGATATAAAACAGTTGCTTCAAAACAAAATATTTTTCCATTGGAACCTAATTTTGCTATTATGGAACCACAAGCACTAAACTTTTGCCTATCATCTATTGAAATACCACTTGGTTTGTCGGCTCTCAACTACAATTCTCTTGTGTACTTTCTTTTGAAATATATTTGATTAATAATACTATTCTCATTACTTTTTACATTAACGATAAGTTCAAAATAAATTTTAATTTTAGAAATCATTTCATTAATATAACCTCCAATCGATTAATGGTAGCTCATGTTGATGAAATGTAATGTTACTTTTCGCTTAATCCGATAATTATATCAATAAATTACTATTGTCTCTAGAATTGATGATACAATATTTGTTACTATGTATTATCAAAATAACAATAGGATAATTCAATGTGTTAATCACAATATTAAAAGAATAATGACAGTCGATAATTTACTAATTAGATCTTAAATTTCTTTAATTAATAGTGTTATTGTTTGTAAATTTTAAATAATTATACATAATCTTGTATCCATGGATACTAATTTATTTCCATAGTATTTGCGTGTGTTATATCATTCCCAGCTGGGATCAATGTTTATCTAAAAAACTCATTGTACCGTAGCATCTAATTGTCCACAACTATAGTCATATATTAATCAATACAACTGTGAGTTAGTCTACTAGAGATTTGACACTTGCAGTCACTACTTAGTTCAATGTACAATTATCTACTACTAATGTTATTAGACAATAAAGCTCATGCTAAAGATACAATTGCCTTCTTATACATCATACTATTTTCCTGTACTATAACACATATCTATTCAGGTAGTTTTTATGAAAAAAATTATTTCAATATATTTATATAAATTTAGCTGTGAATATAACTAATGGAGGCTTTGTTTATAAAAATTCAGCGCTCATACCAGAAGTATCAACCCACGAAATTTCCCTTACATTTTCCACTAAAAAACATAATGGTTTACTATTTTATGGAAATAATATGAATTCATTTTTTTCTATGGAACTCTATTATGGATCTGTAAGGTAGTAATGATTATTTTATAAATAAAGCATACTATTATACCCACGTTGTCTTCAGTTAAATTCAAATAGTAACTGTAATTTAAAATTGTCACCAAATGAATAATTTATATTTCTATTTGTATTGAATGATGTAGTCACATAACATATTATTAGCATAGAATATATTTTATTGCTTAGTTTAAATTTTTTTAAACATTATTATCTATTATTCTAATCTATAAAAATTTTAAATTAACTGCAATTAAAATTTATACATAAATTTGTAATTAATTTATATCAAATTAATAAAAAATTTTTTATTGGAAATCAATTACTATCTGTAAAATGAATATATATATACATTGACAAAATTTTTAATATACATTAATTTTCATTTGTTTATATGTATTACAAAAAGAATTTGTATACTTTTTTTTTTATGTAAATAGATGTTTATAATTTATAAAGGAAAATATCATAGTTTAATATAGAACTTTCTAGAATAAGTGGAAATTTTTCAAACCAACGTACAACTATGCCCTATATTGGTTTTGCTGGCTACGGTTTAGCAGATGGAAAGCCTCATCAAGTTGAAATGTACAAAAGATCACAAGAAATATTTGTTATAATTGATCGTGGCACAACTAAAGTGAGTTCATATGTTGTCGCTTCAAGCTTCTTAAATAATGTTATCAATTTCGATCATGTGTTTATTGGAAATCATCCTGATTTAAAAACATTCAATAATTTTCAATCTATTACAAAAACTAATTTTGTCGGATGTATCGAAGAAGCAACGTGGAATTCATTAGATTTACTAAGTGCTGCCTATGCTGAATATAGTGTACCAGAATGTGGTCAACTAGATACAAATGATCCTATCACATTTCTTAACATGGACAGTTTTATTATGATGTATAGAGACAGCAAAAGTGACGGATTAGATTTACAATTTGATTTATTAATTTATCAAAATATAAGTACCATAATCAAGCATCAGATGAATGATACAACGTTTGAATTGGTTGTATTGGAAGGAAAACTTCAAATGACACTCTATATTGGCACAAATATAATTATCAATGCTATCACTTCCAATATGATTGTAAGTGATGGTAACTGGCATAATGTAATCATTGCACATTATATAACTTTTAACAATAACTCGATTATTATTTTCATGTTATACTAGATTATTAATATTTTTTTACTTTAATAATACATCCATAAATAGGTCAAAATATTTATACCTGGAAAAACTTCTAAAACAACAAATGTTGTGTTTGCAGTAGATGATTTTAAAATAGATTCAGCATCGCCTATTTTTTATAATGCTGGTCTTAATATTCAATTTGGAGGATATGGATTTATTGGATGTATTAACAACATTATGCTTGATACTAAAATGTACACTCTTGAAAAACAATATAAACGTAAAGGCATATCAACATCTGGATGCAACATAACATTCCAATGTAATCCCAATCCATGTTTCAACGCTGGTAAATGCATAGCATTAAAAAATCTTGAGTACTCATGTTTATGCAATGGAAATACTACTGGTCTAAATTGTGAAAAACGTATGTAAAGTTTTTTGAATTATTTATGTTAGAATCTTATTTTAATGATTTGCAATGTATAGCTTTGGCTCCACCAACCTGTACAGAAATCCATAAACAAAATTTTAGAAGAGATGGTCCAGCAATAATTGATGTAGATGGTGTTGGACCATTCGACCCTATTTGGGTCAATTGTTATCACATGAACACGTTTGATAGCAGCAGAGTTGTTACAGTCATTAAACCTGAACAAAATAGTTATAACCTTATTGATTTTCCTAAAAGTTGGGAAATCAAATACAACATTAGTAATGAGCTTCTTCATCTTCTTGCTGAGCATAGTTCTTACTGCAAACAGACTGTAACTTATCAATGTACAAAATCAAGAATTACTCTTGGAAATGTCACTCTAGTATTCTATATTATACTTTATTTGTTAAATCATCCTTTAATAAAAAATTTAATATAAAAATATAATATGTTTAAACAATAGCTACGATCCTAATCTAACAGTATTTGACTTCCATCTAAACTATCATAAATACGTGTAAACTATTTCATCACAATTTTTTACCAAACTTTTCATTGTAAAGAAATGGTCTAGATTATAATTTATAGTAAACTATGACGCTCTTAATTTACTACAAGCGTGCTTTTCTACAAGATAGAAACAATTAATTAAGCATATTAATTATTGAAATGTAAAAAATAAACTTAAATATTTTTTTAAATGAATATTATTTAATAAATAAGTTACTTGCATCACATTAGGTTTATATTATTTTAAATTTAAGCTATATAAAGTTCTTTTAAATTATTTTTTTTATTTGAGAATACCCAATTACAGTGTAAAATATATTATATAATGTAAAAGCTCAAGTTTCAAAACTAAATTGCATGTTAACTTAGGTAATATTAATGGGCACAACTATAAAATATATGCATGTAAAAAACTTAGACGTTAAAAATCCTACATATTGAACATAGTTTGTAATTTTATGCATAAAATTGTGTCTATTTGTTATTGATAAAACATTTTCTAAGTTTTAAATCCATAAATTAGTTAAAAAAAGTTTATAACACATCATTCATGTAAAAATAAAATAGAATAAGCTTTACATTTAAAATATTTGTACAATGGAAACCTTTAAACAATATTACTATTTTTATATGAGCTGTAATTGTGTTTTAGATGAATTGGGTGGGTGGAGATTTTAAAGTTCATGAATATTGGAATTCATTTGGTATATATGGTAAATGTGAATGTTCAGTTAATAACAATAAATGTAAAAATAACCAAAATTGTAACTGTGATAATTATGATTCCATTTCCCGTGTCGATCGTGCAGATCTTCAATTCAAAAGTCATTTACCTGTAATTCGAATAAATGCAATGAATATATCGAGTTCTCTTGGCTCAAGTGCTAAAATTGTAGTGGGCGACTTTTTTTGTCAAGGGATAGGTGGTGTGATTGAAACTGTAACATTCACTGAAGTTTTTAGCTATCTTACAACTGATTCACTAAATTTGTGGAATGCTGGATCATTTAAATTGGATTTTAAAACAGACCAAGCACGTGGAAATATTATTTTATACTCACGTGGTAGAATTGGTCACGATTATATTCTTTTGTACCTACAAAATCCTAATACCATTGCTGTTGAAGTTAATCTTGGAGTAAATACACATAAATCAAGTGTTAGCCTTCCATCTGGCTTTCCGTTTACATTAGAAGATAATAAATATTATACTATTGAATTTGAAATAAGTCGACGCCAATTTACACTAAAGTTAGATGGTATATCTTCATCTATACCACTTGAGAATAATATTAATGCTGGTATATTGCTTAACTTGGATAATCTACCTACATTTCTTGGAGGAACACCATTTGATCCATTTTCCGGATTTCGTGGCACTATTAGAGATTTTGTAAGAAATAATTTCTTTTAAATACATAGTTACGTTTAATTTAATTAAAATTTATTTTTATATCATCTTACTATTTAGAGAATAAATGGACAACCACAAAAAATATTTCAGCTTGCACAAAATGATTCTATTATTGGTGCTGTACCTGGTAGTTTTAGTGCATGCATTGCTGTTAGTAATCCATGCAATTCTGGAAGATGTCTAGAACACTACAATTACTATATTTGTGACTGTAGTTATTCACCTTATTATGGCTCTCACTGTCAAGATGAGCGTGGGATATCGGTACGTGGTGGCGACTTTGCATTAGCATACACTCTTGACCCTAGCCTTATTTTTGTAGAATGGTTCATCACCATTGGATTTGTGACTAATCGTTCAAATACTACGTTATTTTCAATATTAAGTGAAAAAGACGATATTTTCTTTATTGGTAATATTATCAATGGTAGCTTTGGTTTGTACTTTCATTTTAGAGTAAATTTTTTTTCACGTTTTAATTAATGTGGGACATTTTTTTACCCACTATTATTATTTAGAATGATATATCTATGCGCTCAAAATCATATATTATTGAAAAAAAGGATGTTGGCTATTACTTAGATGATAATCGTTTACACATTATTAAGGCTGAGTTTAAAAAAGAATACTTTTATGTAACAATTGACGGCAAAATATTTATACATGCGATTGAAGAATATACCAATGAGCCTACAACCTTTCAGAATCCTATTGGATTCTATGCTGGGGGATCACCACTAACTAGCGCAACAGTAGGAGAACTGGTCCTTTATAGGATCTATCCTTTCGTTGGCTGTATTTCAGGTGTCAAACTTATTTACCAAGCTAAACAATCGTATTTAAGTGTAGTTGTTGACCCTATGTATGCATTCTATACTGGATCTTCTGTATGAATTTTTTCATTTTATTTTCATACAATGCTCCTTTAATTATTAATACCTAAAACATTACTAAATTAACTTAATGCTTTACATGACTATTTTAATTTTTTACAGATGGTACAGGTTGGTCAAATAAGTAAAAATAAATGTGGAAAACACAATTTTACTATTGGAACCAATGCTCCACTTATACCCTATCCTCCTAATCCAGTTGCTGGTGATACAAGTAGCGTAGAAAGACGTATTCCTTTAGGAGATAGCTGGGGTTCAACACTACTAGGACTTGGAATATTTATTTTCATACTCATTATATTGCTTGTTGTATTTATTCTAAAATGGTGGTCACGCAATATTGGTACATATCAAACTGAAGAAGGAAATATTGCCAAAACTGGCAATGTAATTGGTCCACTACATAAAATGCCATATTCATCGGGATCAGAACAAAGTCTTATAAAATTAGAAAACAATGATGTGCACGCAACTGAATCTGGATATATATAAATTGGTTATTACTACTATGAATCATATATATATATATATATGCATTTATTTAATATATCTATAAAAATTTATACATATAGTCTTTCTATAATTCACTTTTTCATAAAAATATTTTATTATATTGAAATATTTGGTCATTTTAATACTGTTACTCTATGGTCCACTTATAGAGGGCCCCATCATTTTGAAATAATACATCTATTCTTTATTAGAACTCAAGTGTGTTGTTTTTATTTCTAACTTTTGATATATTACCACCATTTTTACTTGTAATTGCTTCTATCTAAATAAAATCAGTATTAGATTAGTTTGTATAAATACAAAGAAAACTATTTTATTATCATATAGCTAAATAGATGATGAAATACACGACGAACTAGTTCAAAATTTTTTCCTAGTACATCATTATAACTATCATCATTTAGTGTAATTGACTTCAATTGGCTTGTACATTCAATAAGCTGTTGATATATTTTGTTTCTTCGATTCGTCAAAGATGGATTGTTATTAACAACTTTTATTTTATCTTTAAAGGATTCTATAAGAGCAAACCCTAAATTATATCCAATCTATACATTAATAGAGATTAAAATAAAAAAGACACACTCATACTGTGTATCCTTCCTTGAGTCCTCTTACAATTCCTGTATTAGCAGCATCCAAATGAATTTGTTCTGGAGGTGTATTTTTATTTACTCCATCAAGGTAACCATTATCATATGCTCTTTAATTTTTTAAATATGTAATGAGATATTAATTAAATGTTACTTCTTTTCTATATCGATAGCATCCTCAAAATCCATTTCAGCAGTTTTAGTTGCGCACTAATAACAGATTCTTGCGCATGCGTCTAATTATGATGGAAGTGGTGGTGTATCATGCAATTTGAATAAATTAAAATTTTAAATAGATAAAATGATATTCTTGTTAAAAGTTTAAATTAATCTTGTACTAGTGTTATCGTGAATTTATTTATATATTGAATAGTGATGGTGGGATTATTGAATGTAATTTATTAGTTTTACTTTAATTATCAATATTTATAATTATTTTAAACATTCAAATTAATTTTTTTGAATTACTAAAGATAAAACCTTTTTTTAGTACAAAATCTTTGATAAATTATTTGTCATTATAGCAATATTTTTTACAACACACTTATTATAGTGATCTCTTATTGTAAAGTTCTTAAATGTTTAAAATATAAATTAAATCAATAATTTTAAATAAGATATGATAATATTTGTAGCATTTATCTATCTATCTATCTAGTTATACCTTTCTCAATATGTATATGGTTGGGTAACATGATGATTTTGAATAAATAGATACACAATGATAGATTCATATTCATAATAACTTGTATTATAATACAAATTTATGTTATAATATGGATTTTTAACTTATATTATAATACTTTTGCTAATTTTAAATCTATTTCCCATTAATAGAATTTAATGAAATGAGTACAAGTTTTATAGCTATTTAGATTATAATTTACTTAAATATTTTTAATTACAACTGTTTTTTTAGATTAATACACTAAAATAGATTTCATTTAATATAAATTTACAATATGAAATTTATAAATATTAAAAAATTTGCATTTAAATAATAAAAATATAGAAAACAATTTTTTTTTTGAGAATAATATTAAAAAAGACTGAGAAACAAGTTATTTAATGTATGAATAGAAAATATAATAGGATTGATGTATATCTTTACTATTTTATATGATTTCAATCATAAAACAACTTAAACAATACTTTTTTTCTATTCACGTGATTGTGTAGCAATATTTTCTAAATTTTATCATTAAAATCCTTAAGATTCATTAACAGCTACTATTCTACTATGCATAATAATAGCACAACTACCAGCTATTTAAAATTGTAGATAAAACATATTGCTAGCTAGTTACTAAGGAATAATTGTAACTGATATTAAGGATGTTATTCAATATAAAATATTCAAAATATTGGTATACAAGTGAATAATAGCGAAAAATGTGTGTAAATGCTAACAATTAATGGCTATATAAGAAAATTGAAAGTATAAAAATTAAAATATCATATACATTTAAGAGTTATTTTACAATTAATAGTTAAGAAATTTATTCAATTTTTAACCCTAGTATATTGTTCAATAATATATAGTATATTTTATCATCCAAATATACATATGATGAGTTATTATTTCATCTAATAAAGTAGAAAATTTGTTTGTTTTTGTAAAATAAAAAGTCAAATATTAAAAAAATCTTATATTTTAAGCTATTTACAATTTTATTGAATAGATTTGAATATTATTTGAAAAGATATGTTGGATTAAACTTAGTCTATCTATGGAATATAGATGCCTACAATATATATGGTAGAGAATCTTCTAGTAAACTACTAAATGTTACTTATTACAGATAATAACTAGAGATCTATTTAAATACTGATTAGAGAAAATCAATATTACTTTTTAAAGCAACACAATTCAATAGTAAAATGATCATCATCTTATGAGAAAATAATCGATATGTATGGTGTTAATCCATAGTTTTACTTAGTTACAATCCATTTATTATAAAAAAATTTCATATTTACTTTATATAATAATTTTTAATAAAACATTCACTGTGTTTTAGTTAGTATTATCGATTCCTTCCAAAGTGTTCAAGCTAGTTATGTATTAATTATATTTAAATTAAATACTATAACTATCTTAATACATGAATAAAATGTTCCATATTTTTATCATACTAATAACACCATTATTAATGAATTTAATAAAATATAACGAACAACCTTAACAATTTTCAATATGAAATGTTATCAATATTTTAAATATATCTATTCACTCATAAACTAATAAAAAAAACTTGTAATTATCTAAAACATATTACAATTTATTATCTGTTTAGTAGTTATTATTCTTTTCCATTAAATAATCTTAAAAATAAAGTTTATTCTTTTAATCAATATTATAATCTTATATATATATATATATTATTTTGATTAACTAAAAAGTTTGATTTATTATTAATAGAATATAAGTCACAAGAATTAATAATGTGAAATATATCAAAGTAGATATTATAATAATATCATTAAATTTAAGTTGATATCAATATTTTTTAATTATTTAAATAAAATATAATAATATAAAGTATTACTTTTAGGTGAGAATTTTATAACGTAATCATTGTCCATATACTACAAGCATAAATTATTCCATGTACGCATGCGTATTAACTATTGAAAGATATAATCGGATTATTAGCGATATCCGTGTTATTAGATGGTAAGACCATTCGTTTTGTTCATTGCTGGTTGTTGATTTGTTTTAATATTAGTGATTATATAAGTAGTAATAATAAAATTTTAAGAATTACTATTGTTATCCTAATGATAAAATGAAAAAAGAGCTAAGAGATTCTATAGTAAAAGTTGATGATCTCTCTATTGGGAGTATTGGAGATATAGAAGTGAAACCATACAGTGAACTTATATTAAATGATTGGCAGTTATTAAAACAATCATCATCTCAACAAAAATCACTATCAGAATTTTCTTTAAGTAAAGATCTTAAATTAGAAATGAATACCTATCAAAGTAATATATGTACTAACAAAAAAGTATATATCCATAAATTATATTGTTGTAATTGATTAATTAAAAAAATAACTATTTTTTAACTTACATATAGCTTTAATAATAATAATAATTTATTAAGAAAGAAATAGTATCTAAATCCAATATTATATCATTTAAATTATTTATAATGGTTTATATATGTATATATTAGGATTATAAGAAAGTTATGAGCCAATTTAATGGTCGATGGTATAGTCATATGAATTGTGAAAACGATATTAATGATCAACATGAATATTGTATTGATTGCGTGAACAATAATGGTAAAAAATTCAACTCTATAGACAATGAAAGAAATCAATCAGTTATTGGAACGTTGGATGATCTCAATAAAGAATCTTCTGTAGATGAATTGTTACATAAGATAGATTTGTATATAGACAATGCCAAAAATGTATACTATAAACATTCAAAAAGTATTTTTTTATAATAAAACGCATCTACTATTATAGTTTATAATAATTTGGTGTATTTATGTGTATAGATTCATGATAAGTGTATAGATGAAATTTCTAATCAATTATTTCCATCACTATCACAACAAATCATACCTACTTACTGTGATAACATTGATAATATGTGCGCAATAACAAACAAAACAATTTCACTATCAATCAATTATAATGAATGTATAAAATAACCCAAAAATTTAATCATTTCATATTTAATTATGAAAAAATTTTTTATTTTTTATTCATCTGATTGAAATGTGCATTTCTGTGAATTGTCAAATTTAAGGAGTATATTATAGGGTTGAGTGCACTTTTTTTTAAGAGGTATACATATACATTCATTCCAAAACCATGGAATATCTAAAATTAGAATGATTATATTTATTCTTATACAAAACAAAAAGTCTTACCTTGTAATGTTTTTGATGTGAATATGACAATTTTAGAATAGCTATTGAGAACTATTGGCTTAGTTATAGAGACAATAAGAGTACGATTAGAAATAACTAAACATGAACCAATTAGTAATCCTAGTAATTTTCCTTCACCTACATATGTTATGATTAATGAGAATATGTTTCGATAAACAAAATATATATATATTTTTTTACTTAATTTAAAGGATTGAACAAAAAAGTTGTTAGATTCAATGTGAGTACCAGCTCCTTCTAGTTTAATTTTAATACCCAAATCATATTGTAAAATTTCTCCATGTGGTATCATAAGTAACTGCTTTTCTGTAGATTCAATAATTGAACGTCGATTAAGTTCCATCATACGATCACTATACAATAATAATGTAATAATCAATCTATAACATATAAGACAAGAGTAATAATTAGTGTATATATTTATAGACAGTTTTTTAATGAATATTACTCTGAATTTAAAAATAAGCATGTCTTATTATTATCATCATTTGAGCATAATAATTTTGAATGTTTTACATATTGATTCTAATAAATATCATATCATTCTAATTTGATAATAGGTAAAAACATACGATTATAGTAATTGGTAAAAGTATAGGATATTTTTGTTGGGATTCAATACTTTTTAATATGATATTTATCCATTTTTCATCATCAATATCGTTTTTGTTAATACATATTGTTTCTTAAAAGTGTACATACATATATAGAAAAATGGATAATAAATAAATGATATACTTTTATGAAGAATAAATTCATTTAATGATAATTTTGAATTTCCTTTACAATGATCATTATCCAAAACTATATCTATAGTAGATTTGGATGGAGTAAATTTTAAGTCAGAGTAATATTTTTGATAGAAATAGCTACAAATATTCAATCTATATTCATATTTCAAATTTTTTAATAATACTTGTAACAATCTTTCGAAAAATTGACACGTAAGTGAATAGCAATAGAAATGTATGGTTTTATAAAATGTATATTGTCATTATTTGCAATAGCAAGAAGTCTTATATTCTTATAATTAATGTTTTAGATTAATTTTTATACAACAAAAAAACCATAATATAATTACTTTTTGACAAATATAATTTATAATATGTGATTGTGAGCTCGATAAGAGAGGAAAAGGTTGAAATTTATTATTATATTCAGTAAACATAATATTTTCCAATAGATTTCCATCAATATTTGTATAGAGGATAACAGGACGTGAAAATGGAGCTAAAAGTTAATATCTAATTAAATCAATAATATTTTTAAAAACACATTAATAACTATTATATTAATATAAAACTATTTATCTCTAGATATGTATATTATAAAAAAAATAAATTTACTTTTTTTATCAGATTAATTTCACTCAAACTCATAAATATATATTCATTTTATTCTCTTAGATATATGTCCATTTTTTAAGGTTATACTAATGTTTTTATGTAGAAAAATAACAGTTTTTTTGCTTTATCTAATTATTAATACTTAATTAAAATAATTATTATATTAAAGAAGTACATATTTATTAAATATGAAAATCAAATACAAATATAGAGAAACATTAAATTACTAATGGTAAAAATAACCAAAAACACGCCATATTCTGTATATATTTCAAGCATTATCATAATTTAACAAAAAATAATGATCATTTTATTTATTTTTGAAATAATAAAATTTCCTTATATCATTATATTAAAAAAACCGTTTAAATATACTAAATTTATGTGTTTTACACATGATAGGTAGTATCTTTTATTGCCAAATAACTTAAAACTACAATAGAATTACTCATAATTAATTTATGAAAAGTATTTAAAAATTCCTTTTTTTATCTATACAACGAATTAAAATGTAAATTTACATTTAAAAATAAAAAATATTGAAAATATCATTATTAAGTAAATATAATATTATAAAGTTATTCTAACAAACAATTAAATAAAATAATTTAACTCATGTTATTATGATAATATAGAGCTCAAATTAGAAAAATAAAATTCAAATAACAATTACTTCTATCTACATTAAAATTATTTTAATTTAATAGAGTAAAAGCGATAATAAAAAATTACTATAATTATTATTAATATAAAGCAATTATAAACTAACTTATTTTTCTTTAATTAAAATGTATCTATATAAAACTATGATTGATTGAAAGGTAAATTTAGTGTAATTCTTATTTATATAGGTTTTAGAAATCAAATTAGACTAGAAGCTTAAGTATAGAATTGATAACGCATATAACAAAGTCAATGTTATACCTTCAATCCAATCCAATCGTTCATATGGATCATTTAAATAGTTTTCTGAATCTGCCTTTACGATAATATTATCAAGTTGTTTTATAGTACATTGTTTATTATGGCCAATAGCTACAATTCTAAAAATATAGTTGTATAGCTAAAGAATATATTATTTCTACTATAATGGTTACTGTTGTTTGCTTGGAATACATCCTATTTCTTCAACCGTTAGGTTATAAGGATTTATCTTTTCACACTGATAAACACCAAGCCTACCATTATACATAGTTGATGTCAAATGAATAAGATCATTTTTTGATATGCATATAAAGGGTTTATCAAGAGGACCATTTTTAGGGTTTATATCGATATGCGACCTATATATTTAAATGTTAATAATTCTAAAAAATGACTCTACTATATGTGACCTTATATAGAGATCATCACCATTAAGCATAGATGCACAACGATATTCTTCAATCATATCTACATATTCAATTTCAATTGTTGAACCAACTGAAAGATTGATTAATGTTAGAGTGGCTTCTTCAAGTGTAATATTTTCAAATGATATTGAATTTACCTTAATACATTATTTAAATCATTTATTCCAAGTATAAAAAACCATAAATGTACATTTAATCCATTAAAAAAAATAAATTGTTCTTCATTCTTATAATAAAATTATTTTAGATATTATTTAATATCAGCGCGATATTTTTAATATAAATTAATTACTATATTTAACACTCATAAAAAATGATAAAGTATTATTTTTGGTGCGATTATCTTATATTTTAGTGGAATTCTTATGGTGTTAAGTTAGTTATAGTTATTACATATAATACTTACAGTCTCTGAAAAGAGCTGTGCCTTTTAATGTAATATATACATTCTTTTAGGTGATATAATAGCAATTTAAAGATACTAACTTTATATATATTTTCATGATATAGCATCATATTTTAATTAATATAATTTCTATTTTATAATGTTTAACTCATAAGTAGGGTTTTTGTAAAAATTAAAGTCAACATTTATAGTTTTTTTAATTAATGACTAGATTATTTATAATAAAGTCAATAATTTAAAATAATAATCTTTATTAATTATTTAAATTTACTAGTACAAATGCTCTCTTAATCTATTTGAATATTTAAATAAGTGATAGTAAATAATATGGGGTCATATTTTGAGATTGTAATAACATTCTTCAAAAAATTAATTACTTTTAATATTTTATAGCCAACTTTAAGACCTGATATATCAGCCCTTCCATTTTTTTGAATACTACTTACGAAAATACCATGAATATTACCTCCTCCTAACCTTACACCGAGTAAAGTAGAATCTGATTGGTGGATTATTAGTCGATTAGGCCGTAATCTACACCTAAAAAACAAATAGTTTATTTTATTAATAAAAATAACAACTCATTAATTTTCAACATACTTGTAATTTTCTACACATTCACTTGAATATTTTCCTTGATGATGTGAACGATTTGTTAAGTGGAAAGTATTTTTCATTAAAATTTGTAGTGACTTGAATTTCCAATGATTTTTCTTTTTAGTGTTTTCTCTTGGGAACATTTTACTATATTTGTTATTATTGATAATATGTTTTTCTTTATCAATCTTATTGTCGCCGATACTCATACATATATTTGACATATATGGTGATTTATCAATATTAGTTGTTATTGGTGGTGATTTATCAATAGTAGTTGTTACTGGTGGGGATTTATCAATAGTAGCTGTTACTGGTGGTGATTGGGGTAAGGTTATTTCAACATTCTTTGTATTTTTAGGCTCAGCTTAATAATCTACTTTATAAAAATATAACTATAATTGTTTATTACTTTCAGTTATTAAACTACATTCATTTATATTATTGGCTTTTATTCTCCATATTTCAATTGTGATTTGGCGGTGATCATCCAATGATGTTATCCAGTCATCATAACTTTTTAACATCACCATAGTAACTGGCATATTATTAATCTAAATAATCAAATTAGTAAACATCTATGAGTTAACATTAGCAGGTAGAAACCTTAATAATTATATCTCCCTTATAAATTCCTAAATCCTTGATTGATTCTTGTACTTTAATAATATTTTCCAATTTAAGTTGTGATAATAGATCAATATGGCTTTCATTGAATTCTAGACATAATTTTTCTTTGTTTTTGGTAAAATCATCTAAATATTGAAACATATATAAGCAAATTGGTTTTACGATAACTTTAAAATAATATAAATTGAATTATTTCGAAATCTTTTTTAATATGATAACTGATACCATAAAATAAAAGAGCACATTTATATTTAATTTATTAACTATAATTGATCTTTATCGGCATTTTCACATTATTCACAAATAAATATTTACATATTTTTCTAATTTAAATCATAAAATACTTCATAAAATGAATTTATTGTTAAAACTATCAGATTATTATATTTTTATACTGTTGTAATAGTATAATACAACATTAATCATGAAAATAAATAAATTAATAATATCTAGAAAGCTTCTACTATAAATAAACATGATTAAAATTCATATAGTTCATAAAACTTTTTGAGTCATATTGTGAAAAAACATTTGAGATAAATTATTTTATATTTAAACACCAAGGTACACTATTACTCGATCATAATTATTAATTAGCTGGCTGTATGTGATGAACATTACATAAAAATAAACATTTTCTATGATATTAGAAATGAAAAAAAGATATTTATTAGAAAAACATACTACACTGATCATATATGATTACTGTTTAATCAATCATGTAAATAAAAAATAACCTACTAAAGCGTATATTATTATAATGAAATAAATAAATGAATTTACTGCTTAGAAACAATTAATTATTATAAAAGTGCTAATGTATATATTAATTAGTACCTTTAAATAGATCACGATTAATAGGACTATCAATTTTAGATTCCACTGACATTAAATGAGCTTCAGATGTACTTTTTGATTGAGATGAAAAATGATCATGTTTACGATGTTTTAACTTAGAAATTATTCCCAAGTATCCATTTTCATTTGATATAATATTATTAAGACGTTCTCTATCTATATCATCTAATTTTTCACCAAAATTTATGCATGATTCACTAGCTATATTATTTTTATATGTATATAGTTGTTATATGTATATGGATTGAATACTAAAGTTTAAATTTTCAGATGATAACCAATTTTCTTGTTGTTTGTTTTTTTTACGTTTTAATGTAAATTTAAGGGTACGAGCATCAAATTCTATAATGTGTGTTTAATTCAGCTATTTATAATAATGTGTAAACTACTTTTTTTCATTTTTTTCAATTTAGATGGCTCACTAAATGGTTTTATTGAAGCAATCAATTTCATAATTAATATTTTAGATAAAAAAATATACCTTTTACTGGGATTTTTAGTAAGATTTATGTTTTCTTTAAATTGTGATGGTTCAGATAAAGGTAATTTAACCAATTCTTTAATGTGATTAAGTGAATGCTTTCTCTAATAATAAATATTTATAATTTTTTTAAGTATATTTACAATTAATATTATTTTATACTGTTCTAAATTCAGGATTTAAATATTCTCTTTTTCTAATACTTCCATTACTATCAGTTCTATTAAATAGTATTAAAATTTTTATTGATTATAACACTTTTGTTTTGATTACCCGAATGCTTCATGTGTTGGGCTGATTGTAGCTATATGTAAATAATATTTTAAATAAAATAAATATACATCATAATAGAATTGTTTTTAACACAGTTAATAATCAAAAATGTTAAACTCTACATATGATACTTTTTCACTGTATTTACATTACTTTTGTATTTGAATATATATATTTTAAAAGATACGTATGTTATACTATTAAATAGTATTATTATTATGATTACAAATATATCCAGTATAAATTAAAATAATAAAAATACCATTAAAAAATATAACAAATATAGATATAATATTAATAATTATTTTAACATAATATAATAATCCAATTTTATCATTTTTTTAAAAAGAAAATATCATGTATCAATTTACACTATTATAATAAAATTATACTTTGATGAGTGGTATCTGATATGGTAGCTTCATTTTCATTTTGACCCGATGTAGATATTTTTTTTGTATCACTTGATTCATCAGTACAACTATCATCCCATATTAAGATATAATACTTATTCATTTTACTTTAAAAATTTAATTTCACATGCTGCATTTGATGAAGTACTTTGAACAACATTTTCATTAGTACTAGCAGTACTTTTAACACTAGCTAAAATATAGTATTATGTTGTGCGCATGCGTCAAAAATTAAAATATTGATGTAATTTACTATCTTTTTCTCTTCTAATAACCTAAAAGAATTAACATATAAAATTATTGATTAGTTTTTATAATATGATATACTATAGAGAGTTGTGATGATGATGAAATTATATGTAGAGCTTGTGTTAGTGTTGCTCCAGAGGTAATTCTTATATTGTTAACTGAAATAAGTTCATCACCAGGACTAATGATAAAAATGAAATTATTACTAAAACTGTTAATGTGTATAATTTAAATGATTATATATAATAATAGAATAAATCGTTATTTTTATAAATAATAATAACAACAAAATTTACAAATAAATATAAAATTAATGTATCCATTAAATTTACAGTAATAAACCATAAGCTTTTCCTTCAGGTTTCACTTTATTAACAGTGAATAGTAAATCATTTTCGGTGTTACTTTTTGAAATGGTTGGACTACTTTTTAGATGAAATCCCCATATATCACTTTTATTATTTTTTTTAATATTTATTGTAATTTCTTCATACTAAATAATATAAAATAAAGTAAAATAATATTATGTACTTAATTTCAAATATATTAAATAATGATATTTCCATATAAATGTACAATAAAACCCATTTACTTTAGTAATAAATAAATACTTCATTATTATCAATTATACTATCCTCCATTGTTGTAATTGTATAAAATTGTCTTATATATACAATTATTATTCACTCACACTCTACAGTAAATCAATATGTTCACTTAATGAACTCACAATAGGATTATAAATTAATCTTATTGAGATAGATAATGCCTTTTTAAGTTGTTTAGTTGTATATTATATTTAGTTATAAGTTTTATTGTAAATTATTTTATATATAATATGATTTTTATTAAATTACACTTAAAATATTGATATATATATATATTATGAAATATAATTATAATGCTTGTTAATAATATCTAATCATTTATATTATTAACACGGTTTAATTATAATAAAATAATATTATATATTTATACGATAATATATATTCATATAACTATGGTAATATATATTTTTAAATTCAAGTCTATCATTTATATATAAATATTTATGTATTATATAATTATATGTAGTAAATAGTACCAATCTATCATTTTAATCATCAATAAAAACTAATAAATATTCTTTTATTATGTTTATCAAAAAAACTCATCATAATAATACCATTTAATAACTTATCTATAATTCATAATAATCATAATATATCAAAAAGAGTTTTTAATATTGATATTTAAAATAAATTTAAATCTCTTTATTTTATATGATAAAATATGCAATAAAATTTAAACCTTTTACATATTAGATCATTTTTCAATTCATTATAAAACAATAGAATATATCTTATATATAATAACAAAATTATATAGAAAAATTATACTATTTTCATTCATTTTTATATCTATCGATTATATAATCTAATATATAATAGATTATAATACTATTTTACAATTATTCAAACTATAAATACATTAAATCATAATATTATACAATAAAAATGAATTTTAATATATCTAATAAAATTTTTATGTATTTTTTTTGAAAATATTCAATATATATACTTATTTAACATTATTCTCACATTATGAATATGATAGTACACATTTTATTATAGAATAAAGATACATATATACGTAGCATTATTTCTTTAATATTAATGTACATTTTATTCATAATTAATCATTTAAAAACTACTCTATAAGCTAAATATTTAAACTCTCTTCATATATATATATACAATTATAGTGATTTTTAGAACAAAAATAATACTAATGTTGCTATAATTTTTCTTTATACATAAATATTGTTTATAAACTAAGAATATTTAATAATAATCAACTAATTCCTACTGATTAATAACAATTTTTAGGTTTAGTCTATTTTAATATCAACAAATTAAGATATCTAATTATAAATTACATAAGATAATAATCATTTTAATAAAATACAACTTTATATAGTGAAATAATTTAATTTTATCAAATTAGTTCAATTTAAGAATTTTTTCAACTAAAAAGAAACATTTTAATAAATAATTGTCTTATTAATGTACTTTACACTATCCTACCAAAAAAAACTACTCATATAAATATTTTTATCTTCAAAAAACTAATATGCAACAAATTTCTCATTTATTTTAAAAATTAATTAAATAACTAATATAAATATATGTATATATCATTGTAATTTATTATCTTAAATTTATCTAATATTTTTATGTAACTTTACAATATTAATATGCATATTATACAATTATTTTGTATAGTTTCGTCTCAAATTTATTACTTTAAAAAAATTCAATGTAACACCGTCTCCTAGATCATTAACGATTATGAATAATATGGCATGCGCAAAACTAATATATTACATGTGTCTATAATATTTCAATATTTACTTGTCTTACTATTTTGATATTATAGAAATGAAAGATACATTAAAAATTATTTAATATTTAGTATATTTTGATTTATACAAGCATTGAAAATATTTACATTACTTGTAAATAAATATGTAATTTTGTTAAAAACTTTATTTAAAAATTGGTCATTCCGATTAATTTTAAGTAAAAATATTTTGCCATCAAAATACAATTAACAAATATAAGTTTCATTTTGAAAATAATTATCATCAAATAAGTATAATAATTCATGATTAAAATGTGGCATTTTCATGTTACAAGATCCTTAGCAGTCAACTTAAGAGAACAATATCATAATTTTTATGAATATCCCCATATTGACTAAATATATCTTTACATGTACATTAGTCATTAAACCTAACTGACTTTAATGATTAATACATTTTATTTTTCTCTAATATATATATTTACTAATAATAAATCAATAGACATTTTCTCATTTATTTTTAAATAATAGTTTTCCTATTTTATCATTGAACTACAACAATTTTAATCATTTAAATATGTTACACTACTCGTAAAACTTCGTTGATTACCAAATCTTAATGCGTAGCTTCCATCCACGGAAACGCCTTTTAAAATTAGAGCTAATGAATTATAAAACTGCTATTACTTCAAAATATTAACTTTAGTTATAATTAGACTAAACATTTTTTAAAATATAATCATAAATATTAGTTAAAATATTTCTCAAAACAATATTGAATAATATTGAGACAACTTTATTTGGAAACTACTTAATTACAGTTTAATTACACGAATTATCATTCATTTAAAAGCATACTATTAGATTGATTTTATTATAATTCTACATATATAATTCTTCATTTAGATAGTAATATCAAACAAACCAAACACATTTATTATGGTTACATTCTTCAAATCAATATAAAAATAAATTGATAAAACAGTCGGAAACTACCGCAACTGTAGCGATTTTTTTTGTTTACGCAGGAAGAACCTTAACCATGTATTCCTACACGAGGTTACCCACCAGCTATGAGCTCTCGAACAGATCAGATTCTGTTTGGTGTAGGCACCCTTGGTTATCATCATACAAGAATCAGTTTAACCGATAGAACATTTGTTCTTTTAGGGTAGTGTGGGAATTTCACCCACTAAAAAACCTGCGTCCTGTCGGTCTACCGACTGCCACACC
>JRUX01000426.1:0-18196 GCA_001407235.2 Kudoa iwatai | reverse complement strand
ATAGTTGAACAAACCCAACCAATCAATGAAAAAACTCAACCGATAGCATTACCTGAGAATACTTTTGAATCAAAACCTATAGCGTATTTATTAAGTTTTTTTAATTAGCTACATTATTTTTTTTTAGAGACAAACCAAGTACAAAACCAGTTACAGCTATAACTGACAAAGTTACACCTTCAAATGAGGTAATAAAATATAATTTTTGTTTATATGATTATTTTGTAATTGTTATCCTAATTGACGATTACCAAAGGCACAAGCATCCTCTCAAAAAGCTCCATCATCTACAGAAAATATATCTGATATTTGCTCAAAATGCCCATGTAAAGAATGTAATAATATTGAGATCAACATACCATTGATTTGTCTTAAATGCCATGAATGTCAAAATTGTGTTCAACAGGAAGCACCATTTTTTGGTACCAATAGTCATTCTAATAGCTTACCATCTACTGAAAAAATGATTAATGATGGTAAATTATTATTTTTTTAGTAAATTTATTAATTGAAATTATTTGAATATTACTTTTGTATATATGAAATTAAGTAAAATAACAAATATTTTACTTTATCATAGATAGTGGTAATAGTAAAAATATGGTTATTTGTTAAAAAATAATAACCTAGGAGAAATCAATTTTTTTTTGCTCGTTAAATGTCTTTCATATTGTTTATATATAGGAACATGTATGAACTCGAAAATTATTGACCAATGTTGTAATACATTTCTGGCCAATATTGATGAAATTCCACCATGCAATGTATTTAACACAGATAATTGTCATGTTGCCAACCAACATTTACATGATAGTAAAAGTATTTTCAATATAAATATTACTATTTTGAAAATAATTGTTTTTTTTATTTACAATAGACATGGAATATATGATTTACCTTGAAACAAAAGAACTCTATGATGAACAATTCGCACCAAAAGAGACTGAAAAAGCTAATCAATTGCGAGATAAAATTAATAATTTCGTAAAAAAATTATCATTTTAATTTTTAATTGGTTTTTTGTTAGTTTCTTAGGGTATATGCTGATAACGATTTCTTTTTGGATGTATTTTGTATCAAATTTAGGTAATATCTACTAACATATATATATATTTATAATTAAATATAAATGTTAACTAAAATTATTTACAAAATAATATAGCAATGCTAATGGTCATGTTCTTGCTAAAATTTTAGTAAGATTCAGTAAGGAAGTCAAAGGGAACATTCATCTCTTGTACAAAGCAATCATGTGTGATTGTGGATGTTATCTATTTAAACCTAGTTCACTTAAAATAGGTTATTCATTCAAATAATATTTACATAGTTGTTGTTAATAATATCACTCTAGACAATGCTAATCAAACAGATGTCGCGGAATGCTGCCCAAAAAATTGTCGGTACGAATCGGATGAATGCAAAAATCCTCGAACTTCAAATTGTGATAGGTCGTGCTGTTCTATTCCATCTAATACTATAATTTCACCTGTAAAAGTGATGACAACACCTATTACACCTGTGCAACAATCATTGCCATATTTCTATAATCAGTTTTCTTCAAGTTAGTTCGTTATTAAATATAAATAATATTGCATAATTTTAAAAGTTTCTTTTTAAAAAAAATAATTATAATTTATAACAGTGCCATACCATATGCCATCATTTTCACCGGTGTCAAACTCTAATCCATTAATGAATTTTAAAAATAATGTGATATGTGATCCTAGTTGTTACACTTATTGCTCACCAATGTGTCCTTCGACTTGTTGTGGTACACGAAATTTCAATTTTAAACGATCAAATATAAATCAAAAGCCAACTAAACGTGCTCTTGTCAACTTTTTTCAACGAGAACCTAGTATATAGTTTCATATTGATGGATTTTCAATCCCATAATTTTTATAATACTATTATTTGAATTCCTTACCAGAGAAAAATCTATAGACACGTTTGTACGTTATTATTAATATTCTTGCTATTATTTTGATTAAATAGAAAAAAAATATAATTTATATGATAATTTAAAATGATATTATATGATAGATTACTTAAATATGATAATAGAATGCAGTACAAAATTTAGATATCAATGTTTTTTATAGTATTTTATATTTAATAAATAATCATATATACTTTTTTCATCATATCTACCATAATTTAGTAAGTAAATGGTTTATTATTTTAAAAAATAGCTTATAATAATATTATTTGGAAATAATATGATTTTATTTTTTAAGTTTATATACAAAATCAATACAAATAATAATATTACTTCTGATATATTTTATAAAAATTGGTTTTTATCAAAATCATAACATATTTTACTTTAATCAGTAACTATACCTATTAATTTTATTCATACCAATAAAATGGCCTCAACATTTTATAACAAAAAAAAATTTAAATTTTCTAAAAAATGAATCAATATAATGATTGGCTTATAGATTTTATATTTCATATGTACTATGTATGACATATTTTAACAGTGAAGATATAAAATTATTTTTAAAAGTGAATCAAACATAGAATTTTGACATAATAATACAAAATCACTATTAGGTCCTATATATGTGCTAGATACATTCACATTGAAGTAAGTTTTTATATAATAAAGCTTTTATTTCGTAAAAAAAGAGTTTATATTTATTTTTTAAATGTTTATAATAGAATTTTACTTTTTTAATTCATTTAAACCTCAAATTATTTAGTCCTATGTTATGTGTGTTGTCCATATTTCAGACAAACTTAAATAATGATACATTTTTTAATAATTTTTCATCTCACTAATTGATAATGATTTTATATTCCAGTAAAATCAATAATTCGCTTATCACACCTAATTATATGTCAAATGAAATGAGTAAGATTATTGTAAGCTTATACTGCATTATATGGCATTACATTTAGTACAATTAAACTCAAATAGAGGGATAGATTAGTAGTATTTTTAATTTTAAAAATACACTAATAGAACGTATACGAATAGGATTTATCTTTAGGACTAAAGTTTACATATGAAAACATTTCTTTATTGATTTTCATTTAGTGTTAAGGAGGAGTTTATGATTGTCTTAATAATGGTAAAGGCTACATTATATAGTATTTATCCTTTAAAATATTATCATTAATTACTTAAAATATATGATTAATTTACTATTTTTAATGTATATTCTTACTACAAAAAATTGACTAAAAATAAATTAAATTATTATATACTGTAAAAGTATAAATAAAGGTTACATTTTAAGAAATATTCCTAATTTTTACTTTTTAATCCTTATATATATCACCTATTTACAATAAAGATACCAAGATATAAGATTTTTAAAAAAATGCAATGTCTATTGAATTAGAAATGAATTATTAAACTTATAAAAGATCATTCATACAAATTATTTTTCATTATTTGTTAAAATTTATGTTGGATACAAGCTTTCTTAGCTATTATGTGTCTATAAGTAATCGTAAAAGTTATAACTTTATTATTTAACAAGAATTTGTTTTTAATTGATGGAAGATATAACTATAATTAATAAAATAAATGTACTTAAAAATATGATATTGCTACTATTGAGCCGTAATTTTCTTTTTTTTTCAAAGCCAGCCATACCATACAAATTGAACTAATATACCCCTGATAACAATTATAAGCGAATAGATTAAAGTTTGATCAATTAAGTATAAGAAATAATGCTCATAAAATAAAAAAATTCTGAAAGATTCTAGATATAAACATTTGTTTGGTATTCATAAATGATTTGTAGTTAAATTTTTTAGTTTACAAGGTCAACCCCCTGATTTAGTTTGTAAAGTTACATAATTTTGGCTAGTTATATCTGCTTCATTAACGCCTAAAATATCTCAGCATTATTTTAAATGAAATAATTTTATGCAGTAGTATAAAAATTTTACTAATTAAACATTCTAGTTTGGGTGCAACTATTATCCCAACTATACCCTAGTCCAACCTAGAACTAGTCTAAGAAGACATCTTATATAGACTTACCTTAGTGGAATATATTTATATGATTTATATCTATAATGTTGCTACTATTAAAGTGTTTTTTTTCCTAAATCAGGAACCGGATAATAGTCAACGCACAATCGGTTACCAAATCAAAGTGAGATTAGAGCACGAAATCACACGACTGTAAATTCGGTACTCATTTACACACCATCTTTTTCAAAAAGTTCTTTTTTGTCTATTTTAACCCATCAAAAAATTCCAAAAAAATTAAGAAAAAATAACTTGATTATACACAAAAATGTATAGAAAATCTAAGCTCTTATATCTTCACTGAACTTTAATATTAATTATATATTAGGATAATACACATTTAAACAATGAGCTTAGAAAAATTATTTAAATATAACCAATAAGTTGGATATATAATTAATCAAATTTAAAAAAAAATACATACATATTATCAAGTCTAAAAAAAACTGTTCATTTTTGAAGATATTAATTTTATAGGATGATTCATCGAAAATGTGACTACAAACTGACAGGACATTATTATGATAAATAAGGACTTTTAATAGATAATAAGATTAATTTTAGCTTATATTAAAACTCTAAGTGCATAAAAATAGATTTTAAAATTTGATTACATTTTGACTGGTCTTCATTTAAGAAAATAAAAATAATAAACCAAAATACTATTAATGATCATCAAACTTGTATATATTCTAGATTTTTTGAGTAGAAAAATAGATATAATATTTAAGAATATTCGATTATTTCTAAAGGAGCAATATAGCCACAATAAAAATAATGTCAAGTAAAAATATGATGAGAATTAATAAAAGATATGAAGCGGCCAAAAATAACACCATTTGCCAATCAAACTAAGACTTATATTCAGAATGATAAAAGTTATAACTGCGAGAATTTCTAGGTGAACTATTTTTATTGTTAAAATAACTGGAATTGTTTTGAACAAAATCATTGATAGCCAACCGAAGTGTTTGAATATATCTCTAAATAAGGTAGATAGCAATAAAAAGAAAGTAAATCATTGTTACAATTGGGACATTGATATCAAGAAATTGGCTGTCATTCATTACAAATAAATCATCGAATGAGCTCAGAGAATCTTTTAGACAATTAAACAAGTCCATAAGGTTATATCTTTCACAAAATACAAGTATTGAATTACGAAAATTATTAGCATTAGTAATGTTGGATACACTGTTATCTGTATGATAAAATTCCACATTTGAACTGCCATTAGAGTTAGTATTATCATTAATAGAGGAATAAACTAATGATGATGATTGTGTATTATTCCGTGGATCAATAAAACCCACAGGTCGACAAAAATTAGAAAATCTTGGAATAAAATGAGCTGGTGAAGATACTATTACTAGAAAAACAATTAAAAACATAATAACATACAAAATTGCTATTTTAGCTTATTAAAATACCATTTGAATGTGGTAAGCATACACGATAACCAGGAATCATAGGTGAAATTGGAACTGAACTTGATTTATATATATTACTGTTGTCATTTTTATTATTATTATTATTAGTGTTTAAAGTAACCGATGCTGTGGTATTAGATGAAGAATTTGTATGAGGAGATAGTGCTAGTGGTGGTATAACAACACTATTAAAACGTATATTGTTAGATGTATTAAGAGGTATATTAGCTATACGACTAGTTGCAGCTACATAAGGTGATGAGTGAAATTTATTTGGTGCAAATGGATGAGGAAGCATTTCATTTAAGTTATTACTACACAATTTAGATGATGATGCAGATGAAATTGGATTATTTTGATTAAAATAATTAGTAGTAGATAAGTGAGAAATAGATTGATTGTTTGACCATTTAGAATCTAGATTGCATGTAGATGTTGAATTACTACTACCGCTAGTTACTAAAGTTGATAATGCTGCTCTACTATTATTATTATTATTTATAGGTGTATTAACAATAATGGTATTTGGAGAGTTTTTAGTTTTAGAATCTTTAAGATGTTCTCTTTTTTTAACATGATCACCACTATCATTATTATTATTATTATTATTATTATCTTTAGATGCAGATATATCATTATATGTGTCATAATTAATCGAAGTAACTTCTTTCGATATAGCATTGGTAACTCTTAAAAGGGTTTCTTGGTCAAGTGCATTAACAAAAGAAGGAAATCTTTCATGGGCATATTGCAAAATAGATTTGAGATCGTATACATTTTCCATATCTTTTAGTTTAGATAGTGGAGCAAAATTACGACCTATACCAGGAATTAAATTTGAATAACAACGATTTTGAGTCAATGTTAACAATGCTACATCATTTGTTGGTAATATACATGTCGATTGACGTAGAGACTGTGGAAAAGTATTCTTTTTTAAGAATGGTAGTATTATATTATGATAATCTATACTAAAATTATTAGTCCTATTCTCACCAATATCACTATCATATTCATAACAGTGATGACCATTAGTAACAGTATTACAATTATTGTCATCATGATCATGATCATCATAACTACTATCTATACTATTATCTTCAGTAGTATTAATAATAGTAGAATCACTATATGATAGAAATTCAGAACTTTTCAATAGTGGAAACCATGATACTTCATCACTATCAGATATATCCACATCCTTATCAATATTACTATTTATTGATGTGGTAATAGTTGCATCATCATCATCATCATAATCATCATTACCCCTATTACCACTAACAGTTGACATTGTTTTAGTGAAAGGTCGATGTGGTGATGTGATATTATCGATTGAATATTGTTTTTTAATCTGTTCAATAGATTTTGTTTTGGAATCTCTAGGTAAAGATGATGACACTACTTTAGTAACATTACCACTACTAGCGGGATGAGATGATGAACTGTAAAGGTTTTTATGATCATTAGTATGAGAATTGAATCGAAATGGATAATCATTATTATTACTACTATTATTATTGTTATTCATACACGATTTTATCTTTTTTGATTTTTCATTACTCACCTCATTACTAACACTACCATTAGCAGCAACTATAACATGTTCTGCCGGTAATTTATAGGATAGATTACGTGATGATATATTTGGTGATTGAGGTGTTTTTTTTGTTTGATGGGTTGTTGTATTAGGTATAGAATCATATAACAAATTTTTATGAGTTAAATTATTAGATTGTGTTAATGAATTATTGGTAGACAAATTTAAATATTGTGCATAATCACCCAGATATGGTGCCAATTCTTCCATAACAGCTGCTGGATTAGTTTCAATGCTTTTAAGAAGACGTATAGCTTCTTCAACACCTTGTTTTTTACCTATGACTAAAGTTTTACATATTCTACCACCATCAATTTCTGTAACAGTATCTATATCAATAAATGTGACAGTTTTATTCTTAATAGCACTTATAGTAGAACCATTACGACCTATTGTTTTACTAACGCACGCTCTATTGACAAAAGTAATTTCAGTGACAGATTCACTAAGATCTGGCATATTTCTAATGGGTTTTGCGATTTTTTTAGATTGAAATGATGATGCTAATTTAGACACTTGAATTGGTTGTTGGTTAGTTGTAGATATAATATTTAACGATGGAGAAGTGTGCTGTTGACTGGATGTTTGTTGAGTTGTAATCCAACCTTCAGAATCAGAATCATCACTTAATGTCACACTACAACCTTGACTACTATTATCAATAGTATTTTTTAAAGAATCATTTTTTTGATCATTGATGGTACTTTTTTTTTCTTTTATTATGTTACTCACAATAGTAGGTGAATGGTTATCGTCATCATCGTCATCATCATCCTCATCATCAAAATTAATGATTGATTTATTAGCATTTATAATAGAAATATCTTTATTGATATTATTATTATTATTATTACCATCATCATTATCTTTATTAGTAGTTTTGGTATTACTAGATGATGTTGCAGTTGATTTTTTAGCTTTTCTTTTTTTCTTTTTTTTATTTTTACCACGTTCCTCTTCTAATAATAATCGATTGGCATTCATTTCTGCAATTTGACTTTTTCGATGGATAGCTCTACTTAAAATATTGTATGCATGCTCAAATTTCGATTTTACATCACTAGAACATTTTAACATGTATTTACGACAAAGATTTAATGACGGAAGTTGATCAACTTTACTAGCTAACCATTCAACTACTTCACATTGACAATTTCTAAATGCTGAAAATAGTGGTGTAATACCAGCATAATCAGCCAGTTCAATATTTGCTTTGTGTTCATACAGTAATATGAGACAATTTAAAAAACCATTAGTGGCAGAAAGCCATGATGGTGTTTGACCTTTTTTATTGCGACAATCAACAGGAAATTTTCGCTGTAATAACAATTCAAGAAATTCATAATGACCTTTTTCAGCAGATAACAGCATAGCACTATCACGACACAATGTAACACCAGCACTATTCATATTATTATTGGTAGGATTTGTAGATATTATTGATCCATAATGATGATCTAACATAATTTTTCCAATTTTTACATTGTTAGAGGATACAGCATCCATAAAGGGTGTAAAACCACCTTTATTTTTACAATCAATAAGTGCACCGTGTTTAAGTAGTAATAACACAAGATCAATTTTATTTGAATAGACAGCCAAAGATAAAGCAGTACTACCATTAGATTCAATACATATATTAACATCAGCACCATATAATATCAATTGTTCAACACATTCATAATGACCATTCATTACGGCTAACATAAGTGGAGTATAAATTCCACGCGCATTAACATTTGCTTTTCTACGAAGTAACAATTGTAAAGCATTAAGATAGCCATTATGAGCTGCCAAACATAACGGTGTATAGTCATTATTATTTCTTTGTTCAATATTAGCTCCATGATCTAACAATGCTTCTATAATATCACAATGACCAATCGAAGTAGCAAGTGTAAGAGCACACTCTTGTGTTCGTTCAGATTTATGATTAATATCAACTTTGTTAAGTGATAGAATTAATCTGACAACGTTCAAATGACCAGATGCAGCTGCACCCATTAATATAGAATACCCTCGACGATCAATATGTAATGGATCAGCGTTGTTTTTCAGTAGATATTGTACAATATCTAGATGACCATGGCAACATGCAACCATTAATGATGTATCTTTGTTTGAGTCAGTCTTATGATTGACATCATAGTAGGGTTTATTATTATCTTTAAAAAAATTATTAATTTTATTAAGTATAATATTTAAATATTCATCAGAAATAGCAGATATAGTATCATTAGGAGATAGAAATTCATTATATACTGAATGATGACAAAAATTATTAGTAGAAGAAGGTAATGATGGATGATTCATGTTAGATGATATGGTTAGTTTTGAAGTTGACTGTGAGAATAATGGTTGACATTCCTTATTTGAATTAGAGAGTGGGTTTGCTAATTTGGAACCTTTTAAACTTAAGTTTTCTAACAAATTCAACAAACTAATATTATAACGATGAACAGCATTGCCACTATCAGAAAAACTACATTCGGTGTTATTATCATTCAAAAAATGATCATTACAAATGCCATTTTCTATATAATTTCCAAGAGATAGTAGCTCATTTGGTAGATTATTCCAATCTACGGCACACATAGATTCAACTAAATTGTGATATTCACACATACGTGTGGGCTTTTTAATAGAATTTTTGTTGTTGTTAGTTGTTATTATTGTTCTAAAATGTTTTTTGGTACCTTCTTGAAAGGTAGTACATCTAACATTACTGTTGGCTAATGTACATGGTGATTGATCTTGCAGATTATGAGCAAAAAATTTTTTTGCATTGCAATTACTAGCATTCATAAAATTGGGTAAAATATTATCTGTATGTTTATTGGATTCAAACATTTTTTGTGAATAGGCATGAAAAGCGGAAGCAATAGAATTGCATGCAATGTTTTTATCGGTAATTTTATTAGTTTTCATGTAATAATCAAGTATACGAGGTGGTATTAATGATTTTAAGCGTTCTATTTCCGAAATATCACATATATGAAGAGGCAGAGTAGGTTTCATAGAAGTCTCGAGAGTATTATTTGAGACAAAAGATGAGCAATTTTTACAATCTAGGATACTTTTAACACATGGGATACTAGATGAAGGATTTAATAAAAATGAGACTATATTCATATGCCCAGCTCTTGAGGCTTCGATAAGTAAATTGGAATTATCGTTAAAATAGATGAAAGGATCAGCACCATTAGCAACAAGTAGTCGTGCCATAATAACATTACCTGAAACACATGCAATAGCAAGAGCTGACCAATCATCATCAGATGCTTTAAGATTTACATTTGCTCCTTTAGATATCAAATAATCTACAATATCAAGATGACCACTTTCAACAGCTCTCATCAATGGAGTTTTTCCATCATCACAAAAGGTATCTATCTGACATCCATGATCTACTAGAATTTTAACAACCTCAAAATTTCCCACTTCACATGCATGATATAAAGCAGTTCGACCAACTGTACCCTTTGAGTTGATAGATGCACCTTTTTGCAGTAGATATTCAACTATTTCTGGATGATTTTCTGATGATGCTTCAATAAGAGGAGAGGAATGACCAAGTTCAAGTGATGCATTACCAACCTCAATCAAATATTTGACAACTTCAAAATTCCCACTACAACATGCAATAGTAAGTGCTGTTTCACCATGTTCCTTAGTGATTGTATTAACATCTAACACTACTTCAGATGAAAGAAAATATCTGATAACATCAAGATGACCCTCACGACAAGCTTCCATCAATGGGGTAAATCCTTCAGCATTAAAATCACTAGGATTTGCACCATAATCAACAAACAATTTTACCAAACCAATATGACCACCGCTAGCAGCTAGTGTTAAGGGGGAATTTAGTGCTTCATCAATTTCAAAATGTTGTGATGCAAACTCAAGCAATATTTTCACAACATGAACATGACAATCAATAGTTGCTTCCAATATAGATGACATAATATCTTCTTCAGGATTTACCATATATGACATTCTTTCTAGTATGACTCTAACAGCATCTGCGTGACCTAATGTATAATGTGATATATAATGCAATAATTGAAAAAAATGAAAATTTATTAGATATCCATCACTGTTATTAAACCTAATATATATAAATATATCATTAAGCTTGAAACTTATAATTATATTTAACTGTAGATTGAATTAAAAAAAATGCAATAACATTCTAATAATAATTCTAATTAATCAAAGAAATTATTATATATTAGTGATTTTAAAAATCCGAATAAATAGAAGTTATCATAAATTAAATATAGCAAAAAATTATGATCAATTGTTTAAGCAAGAAATTATTGTATGCCATTTATAATTACTACATAGTTAAATAATAATATTTTGAAACTATGTTAAAATTTTATCCAATAAATATATAAATAAAATAGACAACAAGTAACTATAGGTAAAAATCATTATATTTTGTAACTATTTACTTGAATAACTATATGAATAATGTTAATATCTTACAATGAAATATCATATGGAAAATAAATATAGTATTAAAAATATGATTTAATTAATAAAAAATAATATAATAGAAATTAAAAAATTAAAACAGTAGTAGATAAGTCAACTTATAAGTTCATTCTATCAGAATTTAATATCATTTTAATGAGCATAATAAAAATATATATTGATAACTTATTGATAATTGACAATTAAAAATGATTTTCGTATGAAATAATCATATCAATATCATGAATTTAAACTAACATTTGTAATTATTAAAAAATAAGATCATATTTTTAATGGAAAATTGGCAATTTAAATATATCTTTTTTACTTATACATGTAAAGCATAAGAAAAAAGGATGAATAAAATCATTAAAATACGTAAATGTATGCACAATTAAATAGTAGTAACTAAATGTAATAGTTTAAAAAATGTATAACAATAATATACTACTTTTAGAATATATTTTATAAAAATAAGTATAACCTATAATGAAATAGTAGATCAATTAACAAATTACCTCTATGTGATGCAATAAGAAGGGGGGATTCTCGAAAATTAATATGACATATTTTAAGAAAATTATCATTGTTATTTCCACAGGTGTGAGAATTATGATTCATATAATGATTTTGTAAAATCATAGTATTTGGATTTGTATTACTAATATACTAAAAAAGGTAAAATATTACAATAAAAGTCAGTATATCTATTAAAATATGTATACTTCTGATGAATTTATAGTTTTTGGAGATTTATCAAGTAAATATGCAATAATTTCTGAATATCCACAAAAAGCAGCTTCCATAACAGGTGTTCTAAGTAGAGCACTACATATTGTAGGATCAGCTCCAGCTTCTATTAGTAATTTAGTGCATGGTAAACTTCCTGATGCACATGCAATATGTAAAGCAGTGTATCCAGACTTGGATTTTGCATTAACCTACATATAAATATAATATAAAGCTATTAGTTATTGCGTATATTTTATTAAAATGCACGAATAATAAACATACATTAGCTTTATGATTAATAAGAAGATTAGCTATTCGAATAGAACCACTATTGATAGCTTCCATAAGAGGTGTATGTTCTCCATTAGCACCAACACGATTTACATCAGCACCCTTTTGTATAAGCAGTTGTGCCAAATTATAATGTCCTAATTAATTCCAATAGAATATTTATATGGTTATAAAATAAAATATAACATTTAAATTTTTAATATACCAGTAGAACAAGCAATACCAAGTAAGCTTTCATTTTCAGTATTGAACTTATCGGGTGATATGTGGCCTTCATCAACCAATTTATAGATAAGATCAAATTTAGAATTATTAGTATTATTAGAGCTATCCATAGTAACACTTTTACAAGCAAAATTACAATAAAAATCGGAATTATCAGTTGAATGAAATTGGCTTTCTAATATATCTAAATAAAAGTTGAAATAAATAAAATTATATGTCAACAATATAAAAAACTATTAATACATTCAATAAACAAATAAAAAAAAAAGAAAAATTATAGTAGTATGTGAATGTTAGATCAAATAATGTGTATGACAAAAGTATAATCACTCATGGGAATGGAACATACCCGAACTAATATGACCGTCTTTTAGGGATGAGGTTTTCTTGGAAATAATCTTAACAGATGGAAAATTAGGATTGTTGGAATGATTCTAAAATATGTTTATTGACACTGAACTATCATCTATTGTAATATGTATAATCAATGCATAATAACGTCAAATAAGAAATTGACGCCAAACAATACTATCTTTGACAGGTGGTTATACAAATAGATATAGCATTTATTTATTAAAAAATTTAATTTATACAAACTATACTAATAAAAATGGATAATGTATAAAAATGATAATAGTAAATATATTTTAAAATAATCATTATTATATTGACATAGAATTTATAATAATACATTCTAAATATAAAAAATGATCAACAATAGTGTTAATTAATTTTCAATAAAGTAATCATACCTTATTATTTATTTTAAATAAAAATAGTTTATTTTTTTATAAAAACATTATTGTTTTTATTGATTTAGTTAGTAATCATTCTCATATGTATTGTATATCATACTAATAGAAAAAACTATATATGAAAATCATCACATATTACTAATATTAATTTTTGAAAAAAAATTGTCATCAAAACCATACAATATATTATTTAAAATAATATTCATTTACATTAAATAAAATCAATTTTACAATAAAATATGTTTATTATTTATAATGCAATGATGTATTATTTTATATCTTAAAAAATTGTAATTTATTTACTATTATTTGTTCTTCTTTTTTCTCATTGGTATCAGCATTTTTTGGTTGTATTTCATTGTCTGATACTTTGGACATACTACTTATAGAGCGAATACAACGGATCTAGTTACTATGGTAGCAGCACGCGATGATCCGATGAGCCGCAAATCGCATGCCTGATCATTTAATACAGCATAAACCGTCTATCAATAGTAACTATCGCATCATTATCTCAAATATAAATATTAATAATAGTTAGTTTATTTTAATTTTTATGATAGGTATATTTTTGGGCTCATTTTGATAGCCGAATTTAAGTTAATCCTTTCAAATGTCCGATTATTATTATTATGTAAAGTAATCTCCGAATATTCCACTTTAAATGCATATAACCAGTTTATTGTAGCTTTAAAAAGTATGAATATGAAGCTTGAATTAACAAAAATAGTTAAAAACATAGTTATTAGAAATTATATTCGAATTAAAGTGAGTTAAGTTGATTACTAGAAGAGCTATATATGATTATAAAAATCGACAATATAATAAATGATATTGGTAAAAATTCAATAGATTTTTTCTATATATAAACTTTATATTGGAATATTTATCAGTTTGATTGTATTTTAATGGAAAGATTTTTCAAAAACTATTAAAATATACCATATAAATAGTAAAATTTGTTTTATAATTATTTAACTATTCTTTAAAGATATTAAAATTGCTTGTATACATGTATTACATCTAGTATCCATGTAAGTTAGTCATATTTAATCTCAAACATTTAAACAATCCACATTATTATTGTATTAAAATGAAAATTATTATTATTATTATTGTATATTTGCATTAAACTTGATTTAAATGGTTTATTATAAAAAAAATGAAATAAATTTTTACTTTTTTTGCAACAATAATAAATATAATACCAGTTATCAATGAATGATAATGCTCTATCCTCATATAAGATGATCAACATAAACTGATGATGCTTCGTAAATTGTCGTAAATTTAGACAATGACAGCGGTATAAAGTAAATAGTAAATATATTGTATATTGACCTTTGATATTAGAGTATAAATAATAATAAACTAGAATTTTACATACGTATATTATTAATATTTTCTGTTATAGGTTGCCAATAGACCTGGATTAATTTTTATAGTTTGTAAAATGATAAATAATTTTTTTTTTATAAACAAAACTTATTATTTATTTTAATAATATTGATGTTCATATTAACTCATTGATTCATATCAGTAAGCTTATCATTTTTCGATAACTAAATCATAATTTTCAAAAATATGTTTTTTTTTAAAATTTACTATAAAAAAAGTAAATTTAATAAAATTAGGTGTCTTTTAATATTAAAAAGTTATGGAAAATATTAGAAAACATTTCTTCGTTTCTCCTCGTTAATCATTTTAATCCTAATATTATTAAAGTATGTGACGTGCAAGATATTTCTATCAAAATTTGAGACAGTTCATGGTAAACTAGATAAAGGTTTATTATGTAGATTGGTAGAATTGACTTATGGCCTATCATTTGTGACCTTGGTTCTTGTAAATTAGTGTATCATTACACTCATATTATTACATTCCATAATCATCATATAACACAGTTCTAGCCGCATTAATCTGCAACCTATTTGTATAGCTTTTTTACCGATGATAGAATGACCGACAAAATTTTGTATCCATTATGATTTTATATATTTTTATTTTACCATAAAATATCTCTTAGCCCGTTAATTAGATTATATATGTATTGTAGTTAGCTACCGTCAAATACAAGAGTGATTTAGTGTATTTTGTTCAGCACTATTAAATGGCGTAACAACTGATTTGTGGGATCGTTATTGCTCGTATAGCATCCATTATATATTGATGGAAAATCTATGTTTTACAATAGAACAGATTGTTTTATATGTTCTATAGTATTTATTTATTTATCCTAATATAGGCTTTCAATGCTTATTTTGATTACATCTAAATTGTTTGATATTATTATCAATTTTATAAATTACTTATTAATGTTCTGCATTTTCTGTAATATTTATAACATAAAAGTTTTAAATAATGGAATTATATTATTGAAATGGTAGGGAATCTTGAACAAGGAGCAATATACAACATTGCCAGATATAATTTGTTATATATATATATGCATAAAATACTAATATGTAGTGGTTGTTTATATGCTGAACAAGTAGTTGTTAGTTTATCCAATATATTCGCTAAATATACAATAACTAAAATTATGATAAATTTAAATAATATTTTATTTATTTGTACATAATAATTTGAATATAATAAATATTATTTATCAACAAAATATGTTTTTTTTGATAATCCCAATGAATAATAAATAGTTACTATGTAGCAACTATATTTTTAATTAAATTCTACCATTTCTTTTTAATTTATATACTCTAGTATAATATGGCATAGTTACTAAAGCTATATGAAATAAATAAAAAAATTTTTATTATATAAAAACGAATTAAATTTAGGTAATAGTATGATTAGACTAATTAATAAATAAAATATAGTTAGAATACATGTTTTAAGAATTCAATTATTAAAAATTAATATAAATTTCTATATTGTATTGATAATTAATAATAAATCTAAAAGCTTAAATAATTATGTTGATCCTGCATGGAAATTGTTAAAAAACTTGATGATTGCAAACATTTATTCTTGGAAAGATGTGATAAACACAACATACAATTTTTTAACAAAGAATAACACATTAACAAATAATCTTATAATACTTTTATTATATTGTAAAAATAGTAACGAATGTGGAATGATGATATATGAGCTTATAATGCCATTAAAACACTAATTCTATTGTTAACCGAATGCTAATTAAAGTGATCATATTAAATGGGTAGCAACCTAGAATACATTCTTATTCTTCCCTTTGCCTTTATAGTTTTTTTTTTGATTTACCATTACGCAAATCTATGTATCTCTTGTTGTTGTCCAAGTAAAAAGCTTATTTATATTGATTTACTTATCTTTATTGATTCAGCAAATTATAGTTGTATCAATTAAAAACAAATAAAATAATATTTTTTGCAAAAAAATTATAGCAATTTTAATATAAGGAAAAATAAACTATTTTTTTTTAGAAAAAAATGATAGAACGGCACAAACTGGTGGTAGAGTTCAACGAATTTATTATATAATTACCCGATGTAAAATAGCAAATAATGATGAAAGATACGATGAAATGCCCAATGAAATAATTAACACCGTATAACTGTAGCTATTAAAGTTAATGTCAATTATTAAACCATATTAGAATATTATTTTTATGGTTATGTCAAAATATAGAATTATATATTAATTTTCTTTTCACACATAAAATCTTGTATCATATCAATTTATAATACAAATAGCTTGTAACTATAAGACCTATCATATTTATTATCATTAAAAAATTCATATATTTACTAGTTTTATTACTCATTAAAAAAAAATTATAATTAAATTTAAATTTAAGTGTATAGCAAGGTTTTAATTTATTGATTTTTGCCAATTATCTCATAATATAATATTGTCAAATAAAAAACAATTCTAAAATAATATTAATCTAAAGTTATTAATTAAATATTAAACTGTTTATAACATACTATAGATTTTAATCTATGAATTTCATTATTAAATACCAATCACAATATAGTTATTATTTATCAATGAACAAGTCTACAAAATAGTGTAGTATTTAGTTGGTTAAAGATAAATCATAATAAAGTATATGTAAAATTGACACAAATAAAATTTCATCCATAAATTAGATACTACGTATTTACTATCATGGATTTTTTTCTTTAAAAAATAAAACCTTTCATTTTGTATTGATTATAACTAGCAAGTTAAGTTTGAACAGTAAACAAATAGAATTTCAAAAGAAAATGTGTAGTGTTATAGCACTGGATGATATTTATTTTTAATTAAATGAATTATTTTATTTTAACACTAAGAAACCTAATTTTTCTATTGAATTAAGTTATAGTTACTGAAATTTAGATGCGGCTGTACACACAAACTATACAAAGCTATTTTTGTCATACTTTTTTTGTATAATTAAAAAAATGTTTTTAATCAAATTAAATTACTTTTATTAACTAAATAATTTTATTAACAATATTCATTTATTTTTACTGCCTAAAGTTTATTCAAAGAAAAAATTTATCCCATTACATAGTTTTTTTTTGTTTACGCAGGAAAAACCTTTACCATATATTTCTACACGAGATTACCCACCAGCTATGAGCTCTCGAACAGATCAGATTCTGTTTGGTGTAGGCACCCTTGGTTATCATCATACAAGAATCAGTTTAACCGATAGAACATTTGTTCTTTTAGGGTAGTGTGGGAATTTCACCCA
>JRUX01000423.1:0-51245 GCA_001407235.2 Kudoa iwatai | reverse complement strand
ATTGATTGAAAAAAAATATACTGGCTTGGTCATCATTAAAGTCATTTTCTGAGTTATCACTTAATGAATCCTCCATAATTAATTGTTTTTGAAAATATTCACGACAAACAACATTAAAAGGCTGTTTACATGAACCCCACATATAATATATTTTTAAATTGTCGGGTATACGAAATATTTTAGTAGATGATTTTGTATCACAAGGCATATCAACCAAGTCTGTTACTAAAATCAATGTATTACAAAACAATACTACTAATAAAAGATATCAAAATTAGTACTTGTGATGTTTTTTACCATCAAACATGTATGTTCTGGTATATCAACACGAGATGGAATATGACACTATGAATACAAAATATTATTATAAATTTATTTTAAATATATTAGTATTAATTATTAATTTATAGTTTTTTTTTTAATTTTATTGTAATATATAGATTAGGATAAGAAAAAAGTAATGAATATTAACAAAAATACGTCTTTTTTATATAATAATTCAGTAAAAAAACAGTTAAAATTTAAAATATAACATTTAAATAATGTTTTAAACTTTTAAAATCTAAAAATACTAATATTAAATTAAAAATATTACCCTTAGATTTTAAAAATTGGTAGTATACATTAATATATGTGAATAAAATAAAAATACATTAAATGAAATAATCGACCCCGCCAATACATGAACATATCTAGTAAATAATTTAATAGATGCAAGATAATTCATTTTGTAAAAATCATATACTCCTCTATGGTAGTTCCATCAGCTATGAAAGAGTTGTTGATGATCGAATTATTTCCAATAGTAACATTATTCCAAATAATTGAATCCAATATTGTAACGTTATCTCCAATAAAACAGTTAGCGCCAATATAACTACGCTGAATGTGACTGTCAGCTCCGATAATAGTATTTCTATCAACAACCATTTTTATCGGCTCATGAATAGTGCTAAATTGTTTTTTTTATAAAATTATTATTTGAATGTAAAAATTTTAAGGCTTTATATGAATACACATTAGTATAAGTGTACAGTAACAAACTATTAACAAATATTGCATATTTGTGTTATATTCAAACAATTTTATACATCAAATACAGTATAAAAATTAAAATTTGATTGCTTTAAAATTCACATTAACTCAATAAAATAAGCATATTAATATTAGTAAGGATTCGAATTACTGTGTTGGCATAAAGTATTTGTTTTTTATAATATATTATTATTATTATATACAAAGTGTAGCTACAAAAATATTCATGCTTTTAATATAAAATTATTTTAAAAAATACTAAAAACAATATATTTTACATACATAATAGTATTTTTTAATATAGGACAAAAATTTTTTAAAATTTTACATTTTTAAGCTATTTTATAGAAAATCTATAGCATTTTATAGAGTATGTTGTTATTGAGCAATGTCTACAGTCACATATAATTAATAAAATAAGCCAAATCGCACATAAAATATTTTTATTGCTGATAAATCTTAACAAGTAGATTTTACCGGTTTAATATGCAACCTTTACCAAAATAAACCAAATTTTTATGTAATTTGTAACCAAGTGATTCCAATGTTAAAGGATATGACCATCTATTTATTAGATCCATTCTAAACAAACAAAAATTACAAAAAAAAACTAAATTTTTTAAGCTAATTACACTGTATTATAATATCCATTAAGAGTATTAATATTGGAGATATAGACATTATTTTTTAGTGCAATATAGTTGATAGTGAAATCGAATAATATCTACAATTGTTTTATAGTTTTTAAAGATAATACAAAAAGAAATTCAATAAGAATTTGCCATATTTTTTATTTGCTACATAATATTGTAATTTTTTATATTTTGTTAATTATAAGACGTTTTATCAATTTAATTAATAACAACGTGAATAGGAAAAGAAGCAAAAATTTTATGGTATTACTTGATCTCGATTTAAAACACTATTAATCAGACAGTTCATTCCTTGGAAATCAAAGTTATCTACAAATAATTGAGGAACCTATATATTAAATATAAATTTATATATATAAAATAGGTTACATGGATCAAGTTTAAAAAAATTTAAAAAAATAGATATTATTGTAATGTTTACATGTTTTACATTAAACATATTATGTAAAGCTTCGAATCAATAAATTATAATTGAAATTTTTACATATACGTATATGGGGTAAAATTGAACCATGTATAAATATACTATCACATACAATTGGTGAGCATATATAGACTCCAGTTGGATGAAGATTACTATGAGCTTCTAATTTTTTATTAAATTGAAAATAGTTCTATTATTTAATATTAATATCTAAAAATACTATATATCATAAAAATACATATGGAATTCCTTCATTAAGATTACAAAATTTTCTCATATATATAAGTTTATTCGTTGTAGAATCAACCATTGTAAAATAGGTAGTTTCAAACTCAGAATTACGATGAAGCAATGTAAATTCTCTTAATACCACTGTCATTATATTATTTTTATGAAGCTTTTTATATTCTCTAAATATAATTAAAAATATACATTTATTGAAACAAATATCCATTTAGATATTCATTTTCGTAGTTCATAATATATACAGAAATTAAAGTTACATCCTTATAGATTTACTAAAACTATAATAAGTTAAATATTTTAATTACTTTCATATTATACGACTAATATAAAATTAAATACAGAACTTATGCCAAAAAATTTTAAGGCAACTATCACTCATAAGTAATATAAAAAATTATTCATAAACTTACTTATGTTGCTTCATTAAATCTGAAAGATTAACTGTTGATACCATAAATCCTGTTAGCAAAAAAAAATCTTGTGATACAATGTGTTTATAGTTTTGATCCAACTCTCGCATAACATCCCCAACTGAATCACAAATACCTTTAGCAACGGTTGCAACCATCACATTTATTGATGGTTTCTGTTCCAAAAGTTCACTAGTTGCAATATGCTGTTCAATCATCTCTGCATGAGAACATACTATCACAAGTATTTCACATACTCCACTGTCAATCAAGCATTTAAATGTGAAATCAATTATTTTATTATTAAATAAGTTTAGCATTGTCTATAAATATATAATTTAGTTTAAAATAGTTTTAGATAACTTTTTTATAAATAAAAATTAAATCTATCACTTATTTATCAAACTAACATACACGAGGTTGTTCATGAGTAATTGGTAGGAACCTTTGATTAAAACTTTCAGCTAATACAACAGCACGTAATATAACATCTTCATTTTTCCAATCATTTCCATTTTTTTGAATATTTTTTTTCTGTTTTGCACCCATATCACTCAATATAGTCACTACCTTAAACTCCAACTTTTGATGTGGTGCGTTGCGTGCGCATTGTATAGGTTTAATTACACTTTTGGTTGCATTATTGAAATTATATATTTAAACTAAAAAAAGCGAGTTAAAATTTTATAAACAAGATGAAAAGGAGTAATAGAACATAAAGGTTTTAATTAAAAGGCCAATCTATTACATATTATATATTAAATATATTTGATCGTAAATCTGAGAACAAATATTCCCATTTTTATTATCATATCATATTATTATAAGTATATTTTTTAATTAAATGTTACATTAATATTTAATCTAGTTAGAATTGATTAATAATGCGACTAATTAATACTAATGTGGCTGTTGTACACCACAAAAATAGTTCTTCCACTATTTTTTATAGTTTTAGATAGCTAATCTAGCTTTGAAAAAATTCTATAAAGTAATATTACAAATATTTTACTTTTTCTATGTGTAAAATATAATTTGAATTATTATAAATAAAAATCTAAATGTAATTATTAGTTCTAACTATAAAATGTTATTGGTATTAAAATATTCTACTATATATCCCAATTAACGTCATTTTTTTGAAAAATTATAAAAAAAATGTTAAAAATTTCCCCATCTTATATATGCATAGGTAGCTCTAATTTTGATGTGAAAATGATAAATATACATTATTAATAAATATTTGAGTTGGTATTAATAATATGGGAATTCATTTTTACCAATTTAAATATATTATGTAAATTATGACTATTATCTATGATATTTGAATAGTTACAAAAATTAAAACATACTTTAACACATTTATAGTGCGACATCTCTAACTAAAACGTGATGTAAATATCTTAATTAGTTAATTAATATTCGTTTATAATATAAATATAGTTTTTATTCAATAAAAAAGAAAAAATTCATTTTTAAATTATTAATATAAAGTAAAATTTATTAAATAGTAGACATTTTACATTATTTACTAAATGTTATATTTTTAATATTCAATAAATAATATAATACTATGTTTCGGCTAATTTCGTTCACCTATTCGTTCTAACGTATTTAATTGTTATCTGTTGTTAAGACACTATGTCAGAAGTATTTTAGTTTTATTATAATTTACAAACTAATATAACAATAGGAGTTTTTGAAATATGCAGAGGATGTGAAAAAACTATCGAAGAAACCTGCAGATGATCAACTCTTAGAATTGTATGCACTCTATAAACAAGTTACTGTTGGCGATTGTAACACCAGTACAATTGTAGTGGTACATATTTATTAATAATTATTTCACTTTAAGCATCTCCCAGTATACTAAATTTCAAAGAGAAGTCTAAATGGAATGCTTGGAAAAGTAAAAAAGGTAAAACTAAATCAGATGCTGAAAAAGAGTATATACAATTAGCAAAAAAATTAATTACATCTGACAACTAACCTATTATATAAGATTAGAAATATTTTACGTCTTATCTTGCTGTAAATTATAAATTTAAAGGATATTTAGATTTAATTTATAATATACTTGTGATATGAAATTTTTTAACTTTTGTTAAATTTTTTGTTATATATAGGATTGATATTTTATTACTATTTAGGCAATATTTGATATTTGTACACACATATGAGTCTTATTTATCAATCTTTTTAAGTTAAAATTTGTTTAAATACTATTTCAATGTAATCATTAAGGATATTATGTTTATTTAGTAATTTATAAACAATCTAATCATGGTTTATATTTTATAAAATTAGAGTAATGCTATTATTATATACGTGAATTTATAAATTTACTAACCTTATGATCTATTAATAAGTAGTTATAGTTAACTAGTTTATTATAAAGAATAGTTTAAATCTTAATTAAAATTATTATAAACTATTAAATTAAGAATACTGTCAATTTTAGAAAATACATCACTCATCACTATTAGTATAAGATGAAGGAGTAGCAGCAAAAATCTACTTTAATAGTACGATTTAAGTTTGTTTTTTATATCTTTTTACTATACTAGGGTTATATTCTTAAAAATTATATTAAAAACTACTTATGCCTTATGAAATGTAAAAGTAACGTATGCTAAGTTTTCAACTGTCCACATATGAACCTACAAGAAGCAATTCAGCTGATTATATGATACTGTGATGAATGTATCATAAACAATATGATCTCTCTACTTATCCAACTCCTATATCATGATCTTTTTAAGGTAAAATTTTTAAAATTTGTAATATAATAAGACAATTTAAGTGATAAAAATGTAATGGAGTTAACCAGCAAATAGATCTAGCAAAAAAGTAATAGTTTAATGTGAAAAATTATAACATATAAAGTTTTAGACATGCAAAAAAAAAATTTATTTATGAATAAATATTAATTATAATTTATTTTATGTAAAATAAGGCGCCATTATTGTGAAATATTGTTGAGATAATAAACTTTAAAAATTCCGTTATATTTTCACATAAATTTTTTTTATTTAAAAATATTAATAAAATATTTCTAAAATTTTAAAAAAGGTTTTAAAAATATGAATTATATTTAACGAAAGGATACCATTAACTAGAGTCGACAAAATCCGAAGGGACGTAAAACCGGTGCATATCGGAGTGCAGAATGTCGCTAAACTGCTCGCCGGCAGCAGATATTAATGAAGAATTTATAAATGATAAGAATTATGACAATCTTAAGTTGGTAAATAAATTTAATTTAATAACCTTACGTAATGTTCATTTTTATGTTACTTAGTTAATAGAACACATGAAACTACATCATCAAGATAAATCTGATGATTATGTGAAACTTTTGAAATTATATCAAAATTGGAACAACTATTCATTAAAAAATTATGTTGAAACAATTGAAGAAGAATTTTTGGCAATGAAAGCAAAGTATTTTGAGTTATTGCAAAACTATAGTTCAGATTTAAAACACGTTGCACTGAAAGAACACGCATCAAACATTTTAACTGACAATAAGATTACTTTGGAGAAAGGTAGAAAATGTACAAATTATTTAATGCAATCTTTATTAAAAAATGTATCTAATTTTGATCCTTTTGGTTTAAACTATCTCAAAGATAATATTTATCGAAAAAAATTGGAAAATATCAATAAACATAAATTAAAAGCTAAATTACAGGTTTTAAAATCAAAAATGTCTGAAATATCTCAAAAAGATTCTGAAGAATACCAAAAACTTTTAGTATCATTTAAATTACTTGAAAACTATAAATTTCACCTTGAATATTCATCTAAAGCTTGGGATATGTTGAGATCACCTAACACTTATGATGATACATACGATGAACATTTAGAAACATGTTCCTATAGCAATCCTATACCATCACATTCGATTACATTAATGTGTGCAAATGATTTTATGAAATTTGAACTTAACCACATGGCAAGTAGAGACCACCAGAAAAGAAAAGAGCGCATGAAATTTCTTACTGCCATTTTAGAGTGTCAGCATAAATTTGTTTGTCAACATAACCAAAAACAAAGTATAATCCAGAATTTAAATGAGAGCTTGAAAAGTTACTTTGAAAAATATGATATTGAAAGAAAAAAAGATGAAGAACGTCATAATAGAGAACGTATGAGACATTTAATGATGGAAGATGAAGTAGGATATAGAAAATTAGTTGATGAAAAAAAAGATGAGCGTTTGCATTACTTGTTGGAGAAAACTGATAGATTTATTGATGATATAAGCCAGTCAGTGATAGAGCATAAATCTAATTGGAATTCATCTCAATCAATGTAGCAATTGCATAAATTAATGTTTTATTTATTTTTAGTATATTTTTAATAGGAACATTATTGATAAGAAAGTTAATATACCAACTAGTGATAATTTTATAAAAGAGGCAGATATTCCTTATGATGACTATTATGCTGTTGCACATAGTATTAAAGAAACAATTAGTTCAATTCCTAATATATTAATTGGTGGTAAACTTAAAAATTATCAAATAAAAGGACTAGAATGGTTGGTTTCGTTGTATAATAACAAACTTAATGGTATTCTTGCTGACGAGATGGGACTAGGTAAAACTATACAAACGATAGCCCTAATTGCTTATTTATATTCGGAAAAACATGAAAAAGGCCCTTTTTTAATTGTTGTTCCATTATCGTAAATAGACTTTTGTATATTTTTATAATTTACTATATTCTTTCATTTAGTACCATATCTAATTGGCAATTAGAATTTGAAAAATGGGTCCCTAGCATCAAGGTTGTAACTTATAAGGTAAATTATTATTATATTTTTATAAGATAATTGTAACTTTTAACACTTTGAAATTTATTTTTACTTTAATTAGGGGTCACTTTCTTACAGAAAAGCGTTATCAGCTAAATTAAAGCAAACAAACTTCTGTGTATTGTTAACTACCTATGAATATATTATACGTGACAAGAGTGCTCTTTCCAAAGTATGATGCAGTTAATTTATAAATACTTTTAATTTTTTCTTGTTTAGATTAAATGGTTGTATATTATCGTTGATGAGGGGCATAGAATGAAAAATCGTGATTCTAAAATAACACAAACGATAGCATCCTTTTATACATCTCCTTATCGTCTACTTCTAACAGGGACTCCTTTACAAAATAAACTTCCAGAACTTTGGAGTCTTTTAAATTTTTTACTACCTACTATATTTAATTGTTCCACCACTTTTGAACAGTGGTTCAATGCTCCATTTGTAGGAGCTTTTGACAAGGTAGATCTTTAAACTACACTTAATTATCATTTTTCTGAGCACTTTTAAGCCAGTTTCACCTATTAAATATATCCTTAAATGTAAAATAACACCTAATGAAATAACTGTTTTATTTTGCTATTTTTTTATCATATGTAGTCTTATTAGTTCTATGAGTTGGTGAAAATATATTTTAATTTTCTATATTGAACTCTAGGATAACCTATTTAATGATATATATGTATATAATTTTTAGTTAGTAAATATTTCGTATGATTTTGTTTATGTAGTCTTTGGTTTATTTTTTTATTGTTTCAATCCCTGTTAATAGTAACACATCTAAATGATCTTATGAATTTATAATATAAAAGTTTATTTTATTATAATTGATAAATGGTATCTATTTGTGCATCAAAATTAAATATGATATTATTTATTACAATTCCATAATTTTTTTAAAAAAAATTTAGATTGAGTTGAATGAGGAAGAAACTGTTTTAGTTATAAATCGTCTTCATAAAGTAACGTCAATACTGGATTAAAACCTATTAATTAATACTTTTAACAAATGTCATTTGTAGATACTTCGCCCGTTTCTGCTAAGAAGGGTAAAGAAAGAAGTAGAATCACAGCTTCCAGATAAGGTAATATTCATCGAATATTGTAACATTTTGTTATTATAAAATATAAAAGGTTGAATATGTTATCCCATGTGCTATGAGTTGCTTACAGCAAATAATTTATAAACAGATGAAAGATAATAATGTATTAATTGGAAGTTCAAAAGATTTTAGAGGTCATGGTTCACGTTTGCTAATGAATACACTCATGCAATTGCGTAAAATTTGTAGCCATCCTTATCTATTTGAACACATTGAAGATTCTCTATCTGATCATTTTAAATCAAAAAATATAAATGAAAAAGCACAATTACAACGACTTTCTGGAAAATTTGAACTTTTAGACCGAATTCTACTTAAACTAAATATGACTGGTCACCGTGTCTTGCTATTTTCACAAATGACCTCAGTTCTTGATATACTTGAACAATATCTTGATTATAAAGGTAGGTGTTATGGCCAAATATTCATGATTTTATTGTAAACTAACATTCCAATGGTATTTATTTATAATTAGGTTACAAATATCTAAGATTAGATGGTAGAACTAAATCTGAAGATCGAAGTCATATGTTAAGTATGTTCAATAGTCCCGAGTCTCCTTATTTTGTCTTTATAATGAGTACCCGTGCTGGTGGGCTTGGTCTAAATTTACAAACTGCTGACACTGTTATACTTTTTGATAGTGATTGGAATCCTCAACAAGTACTTTCTAAATTAGTGTGTTCTTTTTTATTTCACCTAATATTATTTAGCAAATATATTACTCTTTTTAAGCATATTATTTCTAATTTTCTTTTATTCTTAAAATTTCCTCCTATATATATATTCTAAATAGAAATATTTTGGGGAAATAATGTTACGATTTATGTTATATTTTGTATTAATTCATTTTTCTATTAACAAATATATCGTTTTAAGTGGATAAAACTTATTCATACAATAGATGCATTTATTTTATGTAGTAAATCCCTAAACCTTTACATTTCATTTTAATTACTCTTATATGTGTTTAGATAATTTAAAAAAATAAAAACTACACCTATTTTATCTATTATGACATTATTTTTATTATTATAGGATTTACAAGCACAAGATCGTGCTCATCGTATAGGTCAAACAAATAAAGTTCTTGTCCTTCGATTTATAACTGTGCACACTGTTGAAGAACGCATTCTTTCAGTCGCAAGATCTAAACTTGCTCTAGATGGAAAGGTACTCCTGACCTTTAAAAATTTTTTAACCAAATTTATGACAACTTTACGGTAGATTATTCAAGCAGGTATGTTTAATCAACATTCTACTGATATCGAACGAAAAGCTTTTCTTGAAAAATTATTTGATGATGATCACCAAGCTGCTAATGAAGTAATTTATAAAATTAAGTGAAAGCTCTTTTTTTAATGCTTCAAAGGAAATGGGTAATGATGTTCCTGACGATGAAAATTTAAATATGATGCTCGCTCGAAATGATGATGAATTAAAGATTTTTCAAGTATTTTTTTAAAGAATATCATACTTTATTAAACTTTTAGGCTATTGACAATGAAAGACATCATAGCGAACAAAATGTAACGTTCTAATCTTTAACATTTGTTACTTGTTTTGCGTGCGCGTATTCATTTTTAATGCGTATTGTGTAAGATTAATTGCCATAATTTTTTTGATTTTTATAGCATGTACAATATTTTTTTATTGTAAATATAAATTTTAAAGTATATTTTAAAATTTGTTAATCTAAGTTTTACGATATATAAGAAAATTTTCATTTATTTTATTTTAAAAATTTTAGCTTGTAGCATCTGAAAATAGCGTTGGGATATATCCTCGCCTTATCACACAAGAAGAACTACCCTTATGGGTTCAGGTATATTTTATTTGTACTATAGCATCATCTTATGAGCCGTTTTTAGGAAGCTGATATTAATTTTACAGCCAAGCATTCTAATAATGAAGATTCAGATGTTGATCAAAATGGCTCAGCTTGTATTAGTGATAATATATTAAGTAGGAAGCGGAAAATATCCTTAAATAATGTAATATGGAATTCTTTAGTTATTTTAATATATAAAACACATTTAGGAATTCCAATCTATGTCAGATTAAGCCATTTCAACTATACTTTGTAATTATTATCATCTAATTTATAATGCTGCATGTAATTATGATCACTCTATTTTACACTCACAGTAAAATTTCTTTAGTTTTGTATTAGGTAAAAAAAATAATCGAATGAAATATGAAAAATATTTGATAATGGTCATTAAACTATACATTATTTCCATATTATATTTCATGACCTATTATAATCACAGTGCTCAATAATATCTATCTTTAGAAATAGTCTACAGAGTAAAATATTAAATAATTCATTATGCTTCACGCTTTTTTTAAAGATTTTGTGACTTTTTATATGTACAAAGTACTGATGATTTATATATATATAGAGGACTAACACATTATTGACACTTTAGTAACTGTAGCATATCTTTAATTTTTCTAGTAAAGTTGCTTGACATGGGTGTTGGTTTTGTCTAACACATCCTAGTTATTGTAATGCATTCTGTAGCTTAATATTTTATATTTATCAAAGGACTACCATTTTTCTTCACTAAAATCACTTTAAATAAAGCTATAAATACACCCATTCATTACTGCAGTCACCATAACCTTCCTACTTTAAATTAGCATTATAAAAACCTAATAAGTAATACTGTAGGAAGGTAAAATTCTGTCTCACAACATATTAATCTAGATGATAGGTCGTCTAACTAGGGTCATCATTCTGTATTTTTGGATAACAAGTAAAGGAGTCGTTATTCTACTTAACATGGACACTGACTAGTGTTAATGTTACTTTGTAACATCCAACATGACACATAACTTTGTCCAGTTTGATCGATTTATTTTCTAAACGAGTGTATTGAACATTTACTCTTTACCACTACTAAGCTTGAATATTTATCATTTTCTAATAGTCTGTAATTGTAAATTGCCATAAAACCACAGCATATGGTGTACATTGCAATAATAATCTTCAAACTAAAAATTATAAATATATCGTTTAATAATACTGATAACTAAACACAACCAATAACCAATCGTGTTTAAAAAAGAAAAATTAGTTTCAAATTAACACGTTTTTGTGTAAGGTTACTTTATAATAAAAGATAAATAAATGTTATTCTAGTTTTTTGTATGCATGCCATATTTAATGATTAGGTATTCCTTCCAATTACTTTTTCCTCAAATTTTAGATTCTTAACGGTATATCGTAATTAAGTATAACTTTAACAACTTAAAAAGTCTTTATTGACAGTATGATCAAATTCAATAGTAGAGGATATTATATTATAACTTTTGTCTAGTATTAAAATGCATCTACAAACATAGTAACAATTTTTAATTAACATTACGATATAAAATCTAAATACAAAAAGTTAAAAAATTATAGTAAGAAACAATTGTTTTAATAAATACCACTTAATTCAAAAAGATATTTGAAATATTCATATGTATAAAATAGGTTCAGCTTGTTATTTAGATTAAAGAAAATATTTAGCACATATTTCATATTTTTAAACTTATAGATAGCTATATATACAAAATATAATCTTACAAGATATCTTTTAAATTACTTTGCACGAAAGGTAAGCACAGACCATACATCATTGCAACGTTGACGATAAAGCTCGAATATAAACGAAGGTGGTTTGTGACATTATACTTTATCTAGAAGATCTTTTTTTCCATTAGAGAAAACATTAAAAAATTATTGTTGTTTTATAAATAAATATTAATTGAGTTATATAAAAACATATTTTTATTAATAATTACTATAGAAGTCATATAATTTTATCAATTGTTTGGCATTAGTAAGTCAACCATATAACAATAAAATATAGTTTGTTATAGTAAGAAATTATACAAAAATATGAACGATATTTAAATATATTATAAAGAAATCAACGAATTAATATATAAAATTTATTCTTAACATAATTGTATGTTCTGTTAAAAATAATTTTCATTTTATTAAAAACGTACCTGAAATAATATAAAAATTATTAAACAAAGCACATCATGTAAATATTTGCATAAAGAAGATTACAACATATTCCATAAAAAAAATTATTTGAATAAAATTAATCACAGTTAGTTTATTGATGATATTTTTTCATCATATAATAGGCGGGAAATTGAACATTTGAGTCTTGTTATGGATTTAATGTACGTTTAAATAATTAAAGTAGATCACAATTATAATTTTTTTTTAATTATAAATTATTGGTCTTTAAATTTGTTATAAAATTAGAATTATGGTTATAAACACATCAATCTCTTTTGAAAGTAAATTCTCATCGATAGTATTACTTTAAAATATCTTTTTATGCAATATTAGATAAAGGTTTTCACTGAAAATAGTTAATTTAAAGTTTAGATATTTTAATTTGCACTAATTATGTACATAAACAGTATCAAATTGTATTCCTTAAACACACTCAGTATTCTACTGTATTGTATAGAAAAATAAGACGACTTGTTTTTTTTTGTTGTATAAATATGGTTATTTAACTATTTAAAATTATTATAGTTCATTAATTTACTATGTAACCATAAATTTGTGAATAAATTCTAAACTCAAAGTTAAACACATCAAGCACATCTATTTAAATTGTAATGCGCATGCGCGTTGTAAAAATGATGAAAGCTGTCCGTCCGCCTCATTTACGTATGTTTGATTTGAGAGCAATAAAAGAAATAACAATAAAATATAGTGTATTTGATGTTACTGCTATATATTACTCGTATTATTTTATATTTTGATCCTTTTTATTATAACAATTGTGAAACACATTAAATATATGGTTTATTAAGGAACCTCTATTCATTTTTAATAAACAAAGACAATGTATCATCAAATCCAGAAACAAAAATAACACATGAATACAATAAAGAAAAAGGAAATCCTTTTGCGGAGCTAAAGTTTAGTAATATGAACTCTTAACTTCAATGAAAGGAATAATAAATAATTGGCTTTTGTATAGATGATGGTTTTATTTTACGCTATGATGATAAACATCCTCAGCTTACTGACATGATTAATAGTTGCGCCAGATATGCCTTGAAATATTATGTCAAACCAGAAATTGTTAAAAATAAAGTATTTTACTCTCGATATCTTCAGATATAATTTTGTTTAGAGTAAAAACAAAATAAGCAATTTTAAACCATATCAAAAATCAAAATAAATTGCTAAATGACCTATTTTAATCAATATACCTATGTCTATTTATATTAATTTAATGTATGCTAGTATTTATTCCTACAAGAGATAGATGATCTAATTGTTTAAAGATTAAGAGATCTATTTAAAGTTATTTTAATTTTTTTTTAACTTGAACATTTTATTATAATAAATAGATAAATAGTCAAGTGCTATAAAAAAAAGCTATAGTATCAATGTTATCTCAACAAAATCAATACGATATATTGCAGCATTCAATTTTAAGCGTATCTAAATTTTATAACTAATTCTTATTTTATTTATTAATTTTAATATTGGCAAGTGTATCCAGTGTCATAAGGGTACATTTGATGTTTTATAGATAAATTATAACTACTACACATATACTTGTTTTACTTTTATAATGAATTCGTCATATTAGACTATTATCAGTTGGATTCATATTTAAAAACATTATTATAGTATTTATCACCACCTAATTGATATATTTTTATGCAAAATTTTGTTAGTTTATAGGATTACTTAGTATTTCTTCGCTAAAGTATATTGTTAATTGTTTTACTAGCTTATTGTAATATATTTATTTATAATAAAAATATGTAATGTTTTTTAATTTATTTAAAAAAAATTAACTAAATCAAGCTGCTTATATATTAGATATAAATATTATAAACAAAATACTAACAAATGTAAGCGTATCATGATAAATAATATTGAGTGAGTATAGTTTTAAATTGAATAAATGAAAAAATACACAAACATTACATTTTTAAAAACAGTATAATATACAGAGAACTCCATATTAACGCATTCATTTTACATTATTTTAGTGTACAAAATGACCATCATCATTCAATCACCATAGCATTAACATTTACCTATAAATGTAAATACATAAAGCATCATTCTCCTATCATTGACCTAAATATATAAAAATCATTTTTATACGTTTCATAAAAAAATTTTGCGGTTAATAGACTCACTATTTAACATAATTATAACCTATACAACTATAACTAAAACAAGTCGCCCTAAGTATTATCGTTAACTGTTAATCGTTTTTAAAATATTTTATGACCTAATTGCTAATATACTAACACTATTTTATATAATATATACAAAAATTTACTGTTTAAGTGGTCAAATCCTTAGAAACAACGTACTCCGCTAATCAATTGATATCATATATTACAATACGCATGCGCGTATTTCAATTTGCTATTGTGCCTACTATAAATTTCTATTTATAATATCTAAATTGTAATGATTTAGACTAAAAAAGATGTATCTAATATATAATTAAGTACGTGTATTCATATTGAGATATGCGAATTTGCTATTTGATTTCGCTTTTACCATAATGTTCAGCTGCTTTAATAGTAAGTAAACAGGATTGTTGATACATCTGTAGACTTAATTCTTATCTCAATAATGCTGTCATCATAAGAAAATAAAATTATATCATTTAATCATGAAATAATGATAGTAATTGTAAAAAAATTTGTTTAAATATTAATCAAACTCAAAATACAGTATTACATTTTCATTGAAGAATCGGATACCCAACTTTAATTAAAAAAAATTAAAACGAAATTAAAGTAGCTAGAAATAACAAAAAAATTTTAAATGCACCTACAATTTCATAAAAGTGAGTAACTTTTCTTGAATATTCTCGCATGTTCTAACATGCACGTGGTACCTTAATTTGTAAAACGTTGGATTTGGCGGATTAAATAGGTCAATTGTTACTTTTCCTATGGTATTATTTATCGTTTGACTTTTGTTTTAAATTATCTATTTATTTAGAGTTCTATTATATCTAGATTGGTTCCATTATTTGACAGAGTTTTAGTTGAGAGACTTATTCCTGAAACTGTATGACATTATTTATTTATATTTAAAATTAACAAATGGCTTTGATATAGAAAACCAAGGCTGGCCTTTTTATTCCTGAAAACTCTAATGCCATTAAATCTATACAAGGCAAGGTAGTAGCTGTTGGATCAGGAGTTAGAAATCAAGTAATGTTTCCTAATAACTAGAACACGACATATATATTTCCTGTTTTCTATAGGATGGTTCGATATCTAAAGTCTCTGTAGATGTTGGTGACACTGTCCTTTTGCCGGAGTTTGGTGGAACGAAAATTGTTTTTGAAGATAAAGAACTAACAATGTATCGTGAGTCTGATCTTATTGCAAAGATCAATTGAAGCATTCTACTATTAAATTATATCAATCATCGAGTAATGATTGATAAAAAAATGAAGTTACCAAATGTTCTAATTTAATACTTTAAACAAAATGTTGATCACACTTTAATTTTTCTTAGTAATATTTAAATTGTAAAACGTAATCATTCCACATAATTAATAGGTGTGTTATGAATGTTTGTCCAATATTTTCATTAGTCTCTACTAAATACATTCATCTCTTGACAAGATTTGTGCAATGATTATATATAGGCTATGATTACTAAATAAAACGTGATAGATGTTTTTGTATATATCATGCATACCACCACGTTGTGTTTTTAGACAATGTTAACTCCTCGAGATCTACCTGAAATATTCACCTTAAACAATAATAGCGTATCCCTCCTACTGTTGTTTCTGTTCACTGTATCTTAACTCATGACTCGTCTGCAATAGCATATTATATACATAGTATAATTTTACATCACTAAGGATGTATTGTATCTAGTCCGTACAATAATTAAGCTAGATTCATTATGTATAATGTAATTCGGTCTCTGGGAGTAGAGGTTTAACGTTATTTTTCATTGTTTAGGGTTTTTTTTCATATTTACGTGTTTAACAATTCGTGATGTTTGACCTATTGGTTTGTAATAACTGTTACTCAGTTTTTAAAGTTAGTGTTTGTGAACATTCCTTAAGGTTGCTATGGCAATATTACGTTTTACTATGGTCCTTAATTTTGCGTACTATTAATTCGACATTAATTGCAACGTTTATGAAATTTTTTCGATGCCAGTATAGCAGCTGTTTTTATATAGGAAGCTTGAATGGTTTTATAATTATTGGATAGGTATTTTCTAAAGCTACTATTTTTGTCTGACTTGAACCATAATTTTCAATTTCACCATATATTAAAGATGATATATTTGTGCTAGAAAATTAAATCAGACTAAAATGGTGTATCGTGCAGGATAAAATGCAATTTCACTTGTATCTTATTGTCAGTTTTAACATGCTAATAATTAATTCGATAATCTTTTTGGTTGCTTGCTTACTTTGTGATATTACAACTTTGGCTTGATAATGCATAGTTTTTTAGTATTGAAAATATCTATGACATCAGAAAATATTATTATATTATTATTATAAAAGGTTTATTTTACTGAAAATAGGTTTTATAATAATATCTTAAGGAGATAGCTGAGCTATTGAACATCTTTTTAAAGAATCATGTAAAATAATTGTGCAGCATTAAAATTACTTATGTTGCTTGTATTTGATGTAACTAGAATGTAACAGAATTGTGGGCTACATTTATATACCAAATGTTGTATTTCTGACTAGTAATTAATTACAAGATAATAAATGTAAAATCATTGATACTTTATTTTTAAATATAATGCTTAAAATTTTATAAATATTAAGCAATTTACAAACTTTAAAGAATTGTTTATTATACTAGCAAGAACTACAGTTTTTGTATGTCACATACAATGTGTAGTATCATTGTGCACGATTAAAATGGTATATAAATTAGTAATAACTTTAAATAAGCTCACAAAATTAAAATTAAGCATAAATAAGATACAATTAAATAGTATTATTTTAAAATTTTAAAAATTTGATCAGTGTTTGTAATGTTATTAAAGTAATTACAGATGAATACCATTAAAAAAATAATATTCTCCAACAATATCATGAATTATAGTCTATTATATTTTTTTAAAAAATTACATAAACTAAATAAAAATTAAAGCTTTTTAAAAAGGTAAATAAAAGTTGAATGTTTATTAAATTTAAATAAAATAAAATGTTTATACTAGAATGTGTATAATTGTTACTAATGTAGATCGATATAGGTCTAACAAAGTACATTTTTTTTTTAACTAAAGTAGACATTTAAGTTATTTTTTAATTAATTTGTATCAATATTACAAAACACAATAATCTAATTTAATCTTTTGCATCTATTTTGAATTAAACAGAAATATTATACACATAAAATGGATAGTTTGACTTTTTTTAAGAACAAATATTAGCTAATATATGTTTATTAATAAAAATAACTTAATTTTTATTAAGAGTAATATATAACACAAACGTATTATAATTTTATCAAAATAAACTGAGAATTTAAGACAAATATAGCTATCACGTAATCAAAAAATAATTTTCGTTTCAAATAAAAAGAACTTTCATTTAAATATAATATTTTGTTCCTTTTTCAAACAAAATATCAAGATATGCACTACTTTTTGAAAAGTATTATCAATTCTATGTAAAAATATATATATCACATTATCAAAAAATATATATAAAGAACTAGATAAATAATTGTTGAAAAATCGAACAAATGTTGTAAACAAACAAGGAAGTTTCATTGTGCTTAATTTATGTTTCATGTTGATTCGTTTCTATAATAACAATTTAAAGAAATAACTACAAAAATGTTGGCACTGCGTCTGTGCACATATTTAAATCCAACAGTAAAACTGTGTATTTTACAAGGGTATAAACATCTTTCAAGTTAAATTTACTATTAGTTATTTTTTTTCTAATCTTGAATAATAAAAAATATACAACAATAGCTTATGTAGTTTGGCTAGTTACACAATTTTTTAATCAAACCAACCTAATATTTTGTATTTTGTTCACTATTTAACAGATATAATCATGATCGGCTAATATTATTCATAAGGTTTACATTTTAATTTGTTTCCTAAGAAAATGCTTGAATTTCTTAAATTAAGTGTATAAACGTGATTACTTTATCATTTTACTAAATTATATTTGACAATTTTAATATATTTAGATCAAAATATTTATTTTTCAAATAAATAAGCTATACTAAAATTACACGGGATTTTAAAACTAAAATTATATCATTTTTCACTAATTAGGATGGAATAAGTAATTCATTTACTTTTATAATTATATAAAATAGCCAAGAGAATAATATATCGTAAAATATTTGAATGATGATGTAATGTTTAGAAATTGTTATTCCTCCTTTAGTCAATCAGTAGTAGTTTAATGAAAAACAATATTTACGCGCATGCCATGTACTACCAATGTTTTGTACAATTAAAGGAACAAATATAATCTAATAAAAATAGTAAACACTATTTTAAAATATAATTTTAAGTAATAATAACCAATTATAGTTATAATTAGTTGTTTTTATCACTTATAAAATCACGAAGATCCATAAGAAGGTTGGAATAGTTTTTAAGGTCATGGTTATCGGAGAGTTCTACAATCTCTTGAAAGAAATCCTCATTAAGACCCTTTGATTTCATATAATCACTCAATCTCATTAGAATCTCCTAATTAAACACTCATATGGAACACAGTAACAGCAAATAAAATTATATACTGGATCAGCAAAATCTTCAGAACAAGTATTAACTGAGTTACCATTATCTACTGAAAATGATGATATGATGACAGATGTTCCATTTTTAAGTTGAAGCATGCCTAAATCCCAATCATTTGCATCTGGATCAAATATAACTTTTAACTCTAATTTTGGTTTCTAAATTGTAATAATAAATATTGAATTAGTTTATAAAATAAAAAAAACAACATTAGGTTTTTCAAAAGTAACATAAACTAAAGGATAACGTTGATTGGAATCCTCTGGTTCATCACGATTTATATCATAATTTTCAGTTACATCAAATTTCACATTAATTCTAAGTAATTAAATTGATTTTTTTGAAATAAAAAAATCATACCTTTCACGATCTGGTGTCATTTTATGTAATTCAATAACAGAACCAGATTCATTCATTGTCCATCCTTCAGGTGGAACCATAGTTGTGTCATATTCTGCTCTCGTTGTTTTTATTTCATCAGTAAGCAACAATTCAAATTCTATATAATAACAATTAGACAAAATAGAGTAGCTATGATCTACCGTTATTAGAGACTTTTGTTGAAAAGTACTTGACTTTATTAAAATGCAATAACTCCATTCTTAGATAACGAGAAAAATATCTCTTTGTAAATGCATTCCTCAAAAGTGGTAACAACCTCACCATATCCGTAATAGTATCGCACGAGACGAGTCAAACCAAACTTCGTGCACGTGCGTATTATTTTAAATTCTAGCGCTTATTAACCAATTCTTTTTTATATTTTCTTAAATAAAAATAATTAATTTTTATGCTATAATTTATTTTTTTATAAAGTAAAATTGTTGAAAATTCTAGTTTGTTTTTTACTGTAACTTTAATCTATTATTAAACCTAATCCCTTTTTTGCGTTGAATAGACAATTGACTATCAATTAAAATGATACAGTTCCCATGGTAACTAATTATAATTCAATCTTAAAACATTCCTCAAAAAGATTTGTTTTCATTTTTGAACATATATAAATATCATAATTTTTTCTTCAGATATATTATTTCATATTTTTCGTAATCAAATTAAATGTTTGTAATTTTTAATCTTGTTAAAAAAATTAGTTACTTATTTTTTTTAATTAAATTAATGAAAGATTACGATGATTGTAATTTATAATTGTATTTCAATAGCCTAAAGATTTCTTTATTTAATTTTTTTTAAAAACATAATTATTATGTTGTTTAATATATTTTTTATTTATTTAAAAATAATGATTGAATAGTTTTAAAGGAAATTTTTGGGTATTTAACTTTTTGACATAAAGAATAGCAATAAGGAGCAATGCACGTATATGAATGTGACATTGGTTTAATTGGCAGAGTGGGGCATAGTGTATATCTTTAATAAATAAACATAATTTGAAACGTTTTACCATATATTCTATATTTTTATGCCAGAAAAGTATTTAAGCATGATAGATTGTTGTCAATTTGTTAAACGTTCTCTATTAGTCGTGACCTAAGAATCAAATTGTATGGTGTATTTGTTTACCTGTAATAACACATTCGATAAAAATTTGTCACTCTAATATTCGCTATTATTTAATAATTAGATTAGTTGAATTGGTTAATACGCATGCTCCTACTCTGTTAGGGTCATTATTTACAGCTTGCATAACAAATATACAACTTAGCATTACTCTATATATTTATTTAACAAATTAGTATATATTAATTAAAATAATATTTTAATAGTTAGATGGGGTTTTTTATAGATGCTGAAAAACAATAACGAATAATATAAATTCAGCCTTGATCTAGTTGGAATTGCGGCGATTAGCACTAAATATAAGTGATAATACTTCTTTAGTATTTAAACCACTATTTCTTAATTGTTTTTTATAGTTATGGGTATTTTATATAAATTGTTAGTTGTAATGAAAAAGTAAAGCCTAAATCAAATAGGCTTCAACAACTATCTTATTACACACGATGCGCACGCAACGATGCTACGTAGGAAGTATCAATCATTTGGTTTACTTTAAAGGGTAAGTTGAATTAGTTCTCTTATAAATTCCATACATAATTTCCATATTAAAATATTAACCATATTTAATAAATCTTTATCAATTGTTTTAAAAATTCAATTATTCTTAGTAGAAACTATTTTTACCTGAGTTGGTTTACACAATTAAATAACATTAAACCATATTAATGTAAATATTATTGTTTTAAAAATATGAACATATTTTTTATGTAGTAGTAGAATATTAGTAGAGTTTTTAATAGTTAAATGATATATATATGTTGTTATATTGGAAATTTATTTAATGTGTATTTACCTGGTTAAGTTGATAGAAAGCGATACTTTAATGTACAAAAGTATATCAATATCATTAATTTCACACAATTACTATATATCAAACATGAAATTTATTATAAACTAACTGTAATAATCTAATACTAAAAGAAATTGTGTAACAACACCGCACTCATAGCATGTATCATATTATTTTCATCACACTTATAGTACCTACTGATTAAATCAATTGATACCAAAATAATTAAATGTTTAGTAGATATGTATTCTAAAACATAGTTTTACTAAATATCTTATATTTTCATAAATACTGTGAATAACAGTAAGAGTAAGTAATGATTTTTACTGTTTATAATTTTCAAATCGTTGGTATAATATTTGAATTTTAAAAAGTTTAAAGTAACAAAGTTATATATTAATAATTGAAAAAGGATCGGTGCGAAAATTAGATACAAATTATTACGAATTACATATTAGTATTGCGCACGCATAATACCATAAACATATAATGAGCGTAATTTATCAAATTGTGTATAACACAAAATATTTTTATTATAGAGTGATGATGAAGAAGATAGCTATATCAGTGATACTGTCAGCTTCAATTCAATCAATAAACCAAATGTATTTGATTGGGATAAAACAGAAGGCTTAAATTCATTACTGAGGACAAATCCATTAGCAAATACTTTAAATAATGATCAATCATCAACTGATACCGATAAAAATGTAGAAGAATTTATAAAAATGTCAAAAATGTTTTCTACAATGGACACATTTGGTGATGATATTGATGAATCATTAGATTTAGGTTCTGAAGAAACAATTTTGAAAGATACAGATAAAAGTAGCTGCTTGAATCTTTTAATGTTCTAAAATAAGATCTTTTAGAAATTAAAATGTTGTTAAGTGGAAAAATTAATAGCCAACATACTCAATCCCAAACAAATATAGCAATTAAATCTGCACCTTTTAGAGATGATGATAGTGTGACATCATTAAAATTGGATCATATTAGAGCTAAAAGTATCAAAGCAATAACACCAATATCCACTACAGTTAAAAGATTGCTTTCTACTCAGTCACCTAGACGTAGTCTAAATATGTGTGAAACGTCTACTACAAGCGTACGTTCAGATTTGTTTAGTGAAAGTATTCTAGTAAACAATGTTTAAAATGTAAACTAATACTTTTTAGCTAAAAATATGCTTTTTGACGATGAGTCAGAATATGAGAATGAAGTAATAATTTATTGGTATATATAGGATGCTAATGTTTTTTAGATTATAATGGAATCAGAATTGAAGATTTCAAATGTATTAGAGGTTATATCTTTAATAATAAACAATAAAGTAAAATAAATGACTTTATCTTTTGTTAAATTTATTTAAGCCTTACTATTTGGAAAATTTCCGTTCCCTACAACAAAAAATTGATTTGTTAAATACTGCACTTTCAACATACAACACTACCTGCATTCTTAAAGTATTATATGTACAGTTTATAATACTTTTTTTAAGATACATCTGTAGATTGTTATGTTTCTAAAAAATACACTAACAACAGGTATTGATGATTCAATATATATAAAGAGAAAATGAGAGTTTTTATATGGAATCTATATTGATTCTATGGTTATAACTATTAAATTAATATTGTAAGACTTTTAAGGAATTTGCCAGTAAATTAAATTATTTATTTGTGATTATGTTGATAACATTAAAGCTTTCATAATATTTCCTTAAATTATTTTATTTAATATTTCTCTTACAACGACATTTAATAAATATTGATGAATAGTTACCACTGTAATTGATTTTAAATTTATGTATTGGTTATTTTTTAACCCAAATTTACATTTAACATTATATCAATTATAAAAAATCAAGAATAATAATGTTATCATGAACTAATCTAGATTTTTATTTGGCTATATTTTTATAACGTCAGTAAATTTTAGCAGTTTTTTAGCATGTTATTATAATTTTGCCTTTTAATTATGTAAATAATTCAATTTTTATAAATTATCTGTTACATTGTGATAGGTTTAAGTTTTAAAACTTAAAAGTCGTAATAGTAATCTAAAAGAGTCATAAATATCCCATTTATAACTATAAAGAGTTTAAAATGGAACTAATTTAATTCTAATGAATTTTTAAAATTACGTTATTAATATGAATATTTTTTAATCTGCTACCACTACCACATATTTTTTTTAATTTTTAAAAATAGCTAATTTTGTGGAGCTTTTATGCAAATATCCTAAAGCTTTAAATGAATATATCCTTTTTATGTATCAAAATAGTCATGTGAATGATGATCAATCCTTTCTAAAACTTTTAGACACACAAAAAGTTATTGTATGTAATTAATTTACTAGGTCTTTATTTTAATGGCATTCTTTAGATTTATCACTTTAAAAAGGCTCTTGAAATATTAGACATTGATCATCGAATAAAATACTTAAAAAAGCACATTGAGTAACGGGACCTTTTTTTTGAAATTACGTATAAAATCATACGTTAAGAGAACCAGACAATCCTATTAGCTTTAAAACCATAGAAGATATTAGAGAATACATTGATTTACTATCTTTGCAGCAGAAGCTTATTGTATTATTTATTAAAGATATATTTTAATATGATATGATATGAGATTATAGGATACACATAAAGTTGTATCTGAATCAATTCAAGATTCTGATAATGAAACTATTAATCCATGTCCAATCTATGTTGGATCAAATCTTATGGATACAGCGTATTTTAGCATCCGCCAACAAGTATTATCGATTGTTATGACTTAATTTAAAAAAAATTACCCAACTAATAGATTAAAAATACTAAAAGAATTCCAGAAACTCTACAGACAGAATATAAGGTATCTGATACTATAACAGGCAGCTGCTGAAAGGTGTGAAGCACCATATTACAATAATTTAGGTTAACATTAAAGCAACAAAATAAGCTAATGTTTCTGTGTTTATGTAATAGTATATGCAGTATTTGCACATAACCAAGCATTTGAATGCATATATCTATATTAAAATATTTTGACAAGACCTAATTTTAAGTTAGTTTTATATTATAAGACTAGTAACTTTATCAAAATTAAAATTTTTTCTTATCCTAAATATACTTTATATTTATTTATGAAGATTTAATATGATAATGAATTTTTCTGATGTTATCAAAAATTACACTCCATAATGAATTTGTTGTAGTTTATTTAATAATATTATGCTACTACGATCTATATAACAATAATGTGATAATTTTACATTAAACTTCAATCTAGTTAAATAACAAACAATTTGAATGGCTAATTGTAAAATCAATAACTGATTTAAGGTATTTTGATATGTTGAAAACCGTTTTTACTCCAAAAGTAAAGGTAAACATCAAATATTGGAGTAAAATTTCATATAATATTTACTATAAAATGAAGGGCAGTGGTATATTTAAATCGATGGCTAAACAACAGTCCTATGTAGGATTTGATGTAATTGCTAGGTACCTTTATAAGAATTCTGTTCCAAAAGAGGTAAATGAGTTATGATATCAATATATTTACAGTTACAGATGGTAATTTTAGGTACTAATGGATATTATTAGTTTGATTCCAGAGATCAATATGAGACTTCACTTAGCAGAAAAGTTTTCCTTATATGATGCTCTTATTCATGTATTCTAAAGTATATTTAATGGTAATTCACACATTAATATTTAGATTTGTGTGAGTACGCGTGATCGTCAAATGTTAATTGAAAAATTCGAGTCAATCGATGATGTAAACTTTAAGAATCAGGTATCAAAAATTCTTGAAGACAAAGTACAAATAAAATTATTATCTATTATATAATAACAGAGTTATTTTAGACAATAAAGTGGTCCAACTAGACAAAGTGTTTGTATTTATGCAATATATAACTTTGTTTTACTATTTAACATTTTTTATTAACAAAAAACACTCAGATGATCTTTTCCGAGTGGATTTTGGACGAATAATTTTAATACTTTGATAAAGATTCTTGGCATAGTTAAGCACATCTATATTTTATGTGTAGATAAGTGAGATAAATGTGTTTACGTATAAGCAATTTATGAAATACAAAAGAATAATATACCATTAGTTTCAACTCCACTAAGTAATTTACAGAGAATTGTTATGTTAGGATTGGAGCACATAATACCAAAATCTAGTACATTCATTACAAGTTGATGTGATCTCCCAGAGTCTAATTCATGAAAACCAATTTTTATAGGAGCCATATCACTACAAAATGTTTATGATTTAAATAATTATGAAACATATACCTTAAAACAAGATCAACATTACGAGGTACACTATTAAGAATAGTTTCTTTTGCTGAAACTGAAGTAAAATCAGTTCTTTCTAATATATGGCATCCTTCCACATCTTCGCAGCCTATCATTTTATATTGTAATTACAATATATTAGCCAAAAAATTATATGTAGCAAATCATACTTTCTAAGTCTACTCCCAAAATATAAGAATTTGCTAAAACAAATATCAATATGTATTTATATAGATGGATTTACGGTCATGTGATATTTTATCGCTCAAAACTTGACACCATGATCCTACAATATTGAATAGTTACTATAAACGTGTCATAAAACAATATAACCTGGAGCACATCCTATATCTACCTAAACAACATCTATATAGTAATCAGTTATGACAAGTAGAATATATTAAAGATAACAACCACAACCATTCCTGGTTTTATAAGATGGTATTTGGCATCAATTTGTAATAGTTTGTAAGCACTTCGACATCGGTATCCATCTTCTTTTGCTTTTATAGCATAGTGCTCCTTATTTAATACAAGATACTCATTTATTGGCCAATAGAGGTGCAATACATACATTCATCCTATATATTAGTCTTTTCTTCGTGAATTTTAATCTTTTGAATTGATTATTTAAAAAATAACAACTTGATTTTGTTTTTGTGATCCATGTATTGACTATCATTGCTAGTGATGCTTGACCTTCTAGAGTAGACCTTATTCAATAACAATGTTCAGCATAAATAGCTATTTGTTATCAAATTTAAAAATTTATGACTAAAAGACTTTATTTAAACTACAAAACAGAATTACTACAATAATCAACGAGTCACATACACAGTAGTTGTCCCTCTAATTTTAATACGCATGCGACATTCAAGTATGCGCAAGTGTAACATGGTCTAAAACAGTATGGGTGGTGCATTGTGTTAATCTGTATGATTTTTTAAATTTTCCATAAAATATTAATAAATTTTTAGATGCTTAATTTATAAATTATCCACGTTAGATATATATAATTTGTATAGCTGTTATATTTTACTATTTAAATATATATTAATTATAGATAGAAGCAAGCTATCAAATATAAAAATGTAATTTAAAAAACATACTAAGTAATAGTGAAAGAGGTTATAGTAATTTAAAAATATGATAGAATAAATTTATCATTTAAATAGGTGTTTATTAAAATCCTAGTGTTGATTGATAAAGGAGAGCAAACATCAATTTGCTAGTACTTATATCGATTTATTATGAAAGATAGCATGATTTACTTTTTTGAATAATGAAATAAAATAAAGAGTAAAAATAAATGAATAAAAAGTTTATATAAAGTACCTTAATGAATGATGAGAGAAAGATGGGTGATTAAGGAATAATATTAAGAGCACACTGTAGTAAATTTAGTAGTTGTCAGGTAGTATATTTATTCATGCAAATATTATTTTAGAGAGGGACGCAGATATATTTGGTGATTTATAGTATTAATTAGATCATGACTCATTCTTATTGATCGTAAATAAATTATTATCTGATTATAATAAGTATTTTAATTTAAAAATAAATGTGGGTATTACTTATTGATTACATTGATATTTATATGATTATTTCTTTTAAATAGTTATAGTATTTTTTCATGGAATCTTATTCAACATCTATATGCAATATGATCTATCTTATTCACCTTGATGAATTACATTTGCCGCGTCTTGCGCGCGCAGAGTTTAAATGGATCCAACGCTGTTATGGAAATATTTGGTTTATTTCTTTCGTCTATAGTGATAATATATTTTTATAGTAAAAAGAAAAGTATTATATTATAAATCGAAAAAACTTTCGATAATTATTTCATATAAGATATTAACCAGGTGTGAAAATAAATCATATAAATATATATATATTTATTTTGTATAAATTATGGCTTGAAAGTAATAATATAAATAATGGGTTTATAAAATTTAATTGTGACGTAGTTTTCATTGAAAAATTCAAATCTAGTGTATATGTTTATGTGGAGGTTTGACCGTATGTAACTTGAGAAGACGGTATGAAGAGTTGAATGTATTATATTTTAACAATGGTTTATCAATTTTTGATGAATTTATATGTGAGAATTCGATTTATACATAATAAATTTTCATGATGGTACATTTTAACTAGAAAAAATAGTATAAAAATATTATTATTTACACTTTGCCACAAAGTACAATAAGCTTAGTGATAATTTATAATATTGATAACAATAAAAACATGGTATGATATATATATTATCTCAAATATTTATTATAAAATAGTTTTCTTGTGATAAAATAATATCCATACTTAATTTATTGGTTTAAAGTGTATAGTATCATGACGATCACCAATTATGAATTTTATTTTGTAGTTGTAAAAAGATATCAACTAACATAAAAAAACAAATACACAATTTTCATAAATCTATTTACATTATTGACTATAGTTTTATCATAATATATGACTTTTAATGTTAATAGAAATCTTATGATGTTGATTTTCATTGTTTCAATAAGTAGCTATACTTTATATGAGGTTTGCCATATTTAGCTTTAGCTAATCTTGCTAGATGTGGTACATGGAAATCGGTAAAAAAAAAAGTTACTAGTGCTAGTGAGGCTCTTAAAGAATGTATGAAAGGTACAATCAAATATAAATATTTTTTAATTATTAAAACAAAATTTAGATGCAGCAGAAAAGATAAAACATAAACTAGCTGGAAAAGGTACATTATATTAAGTTCTTATATAGAGAAATATATATTTTTTTGCATAAACTTTTTCGTTTGTGGGAATAGATGAAAACTTTATCTCTTCAACTACACCTATATTACAACCACCTAATATCCCCCCCAAAAAACTCATAAGTTACTCAAATAACGATGGTAACATTTTAATGACCATATATGTAGAAATATACTGCTACAAGCGCAAATTTTTAATGTATTATTTGATTTTAAGTGATAGGCTAGGAAAAATATTATTAAAAATCATCTAGTCTATATTAATTTGATATTACAATAGATAAACCTAGTGAAGGAAATGAAAATAAATCAAAAAAAGATGGTAGTTTTTTTTACATCTTTACACATTATTATCAATAATTTAATACAGATGAATGTGATAAGGAAGACAAAGATGAAGATAAAGAAGAAAAAGTTAAAGGAATAAAAACGTGATCATAATTTGTTTTATTTTTATAACATCATTATATAACAACATTTAGGGCTACTATTATCTATATTATTGTGTAAAATTTGTTAATTTATTTCATCAATAACATTAACATTCAATTAAGTGGATCAGGTATCTGTGGCATTCTTCTGTTGCTATTAATTATATTTCTTTATAATTATATTAAAAAGAAAAAAAATCCTCAATATTATTTATAATTTTTACAACTATTTTACCATTTAATTTTCTTTTATCTTAATAGATTGGAATAAATAGACTTTTTTTTGTTTGAATATCTTAGATGTAAAGATATTTTCTACCTATTAGTTGGAAATCATTAATGAGTTACTATTTAAATTTACATGATCACGTGATTACATTCTTCAATTGTGTGTTTTGCTGCCTAGTAACGCACTTGTATACTAATGTGAGCTATGATTTTTTTTATTTCTTTTTTAATAATATTTAAATGATATAAGGTGTATTTAATGAGATAAAGATTCTAATAAATATAATATGAAAATAAAGCTAAACCATAATGGTACTAAAGAAAATAAGAATTATGTTTAATGATAAAAACTATTAAAAATATATCTACTAATGGTGTCACAATGTATATTTTAAAAAAGAAATTAATAAACTTAATTTTATTATTACTAATGTATATAATTATCTTTCTATATTCAAATAATGAGGTGAAAAATAGGTTTTAATGAAACTATATTAAAAATTAATAATCTCACATCACCATTCAATAAACTACTTATGCCTTGTAAAGATAATAAAAACTATATATTTTTTTAGTAGATTTAGCAATTATTTACTATCAAATAAATTGTAATTCATAAAAAATTTATCCATGTGGGTCATTTTTTATCGTTTTTAAAGCTATAGCACATTTATTATTAAAATTGGATACATTACAGTACAAATATGGTGCAAATTTTCACATATAGAAAGCACAGTAGTAACAATCTAAATTCCACTATCTAAAAAAAATTATTTTGTTTTTTAAAAAGGATAAAAAAATAGACCCAACTCCCAGTTTTTTATACTATATTTAAAAACGGTTTTTTCAAATTGAATAAATAAATATATTTAGCATTATTTAAAATGAATCATTTAACAAAATATTTTAGAATTCAAGTTTATTTATTTTTATAAAAAAACCATACATATTATTTTGTATAAAATAAAATTTAGTTAGAATACACCTAAAATAGAGTATTGATGAGTAGATAAATGTAATAACTAGATATGGCTATCTATTATTTTTGCTAATATTCAAAAATTTTTATAATATATTACAATAGTTTATTATTACGATTAATTAGAAAATATTATCGAAAGAAAAATAACTGTTCAATATAGATTCTATTTTTATGATCTTTAAACACAACAAATCATTATTTATTCTTATAATTAACTTATTCATAATATTCTATTAATTTTTTTTAAAAAAATTTAATTTCTTTAACTTTTAATATATACAAATAGGAAGAATCTACTATAATGAGTAATAAAAAATATAAATCTTCATCATTTTAAATACAAAATAGTTGTATAATTTGAAAAAATTAATATTTAATTTAATAGAATGAGTATAAAAATTATAAAAGAATGTTTTTATCTTAAAACTATATTATAATTAAATATAAAAAACTTTTTAAATATTTATTTTTATTAGGAAAATGATAAAATTCTATTTCCATCATCATCTTTGGAAACCACAGCACTATGATGTAACACAGATCTCACCCAAAAAGAATCTTCCTTAGGATAAAGCTTAATGGATTGACATTATATACCTAAGTCATATGTAGAGCATACCAATAAAACAACTTTAGAAACTATAAGATTGTATGGAACTGGACCAAAATAACGAGAATCTTTACTTTGCCTAGCATTGTCACCTAACAACCAAACATGGCCTTTTCCTAGCTAATGCAAAAATTACTAATAACCAATAAAAATTGATTGATAAAATCAATCAACTGCTATTACATGTTGTATTTGATGGTTTCCATTATAATGGTAATGAATTTCATCTGTTGGCATTCCTGAAACACGTTTACAGATGTAATATCTTGAATCATTTGGTTGTTTAGCAATAATGACGTCACCACTATTAAAATAAATATACATTATAAAAAATATTCTAATGGTATTTTGTATGTTTTATTTCTATTTTTAGAATCAAAACAAAATATATTTTATAATTTTTTTACGTTTTAATTAGATTAAAACGAGGTGAAAACTTATCAACTAAAATTAAGGAATGCTCCGATCTGCTATTAAACGTAGGTTGCATCGATGAACCGTGAATCTAGTCAAACAATACAATATATTTATTATATTTTGATAACATTAATACTACCAGTTCTATATCGATAACATTACTCCTTATAACGTTGGAAACAACATAAATTGATGCGATGCTCCGTAACGTGCGTAAAACCATATTGTAAACCGATGTGATTAACGTTTCGTCACGTGACCGACAACAATGTGTCACCATCGCCTATAGAGTAGTGTGTCCTATTTTTGTCATGAAAAAAAACAGTGTTTTCAAAGTTAATAGACTGATTTAGAGAATTCTATAATATTATTTATTTATAAACTTTAAATAGTATTAATAAGAAAAGTGTGAGAGTAGATAGTGTATATAAATAAATAAATGTTGTTGGCTAGAAGTGATGAATGTATTTAATCATCTAAGACTTCATCAGCTATAGCTACAGCTTCAACTTCTACAAGACCATCCTATTATACCATTGTTAACATTTGAAATATAATTATAGTGTTGTAAAATACCATCGGAAGATTTGCTACTTCAAAAGTAGCTCTTGCAGGAAATGGTTCTTCAACATCTATTTCATCGACACAACATTACATTATGAAAATAAAGATGAAGTAAAATTTTAGTTTATCTATTGAGTTAAAAAAATGTTTAAAGTATAATTAATGTATTTTTTAAGGAATCATTGTGTAAAAATAGACTATACATTGTGAATAAACTGTGTTGAATTCTTCAAATTGTTTCATACATTTAAGTAATACTGTGCATTTGACTACTAAAATAATGTAGTATAAACATTATAGTATATGCAATGAAGGCCGTTTAGCTGGCAATTGTTTTTCTACATGCCAACTAAAATAATAGCAGATTGCTATAATTAAAAATACAATTTTTAGATGTCATATGACATTCTTCCAATATGGCTAGTATATTTTTCATGGCCTAAATAATTATTTTGTTAGGTAGTTGTTGAATGAACAAACAATATGAATAATACTTGATGTGTCTGAGATGTAATATCTTCACCAGCAAACTTTTTAGTCTATAATATTGAGTAGAGAAAAGAAAATGTATTTATTTAAAATATTAATTAAACGTCATGATTAGCAACCCCACATTCTATCAGTAACAGTTTAACGAATAAAAATAGTTATTTTTAAATTTTTTTTCAACAATATAACATGCATTTATTTCATATAAATTACATTTGGAACAATACCCAACTGTCCAGACACATAGAGAGTTGAACCAACCATTATTGCTTGACTAATTTATAATTTAAAAATAGCTATAACCATATATATTAAGATATTATTACCTATATGGACCTATAGCAGATGGAGCTCTTGATGTTTTAATTGCTTTTTTTGCAAGTTTCATCATGCTAGATATGATTAATCAAGATGTAGCAGTATCAAACTTTAATAACTGATTCTGCGCACCACACAAATTTAGTGATAATCCTTTTACAGTAACAAATGTGAAAATTAGGAAGTTTTACACATTAACACTATTCTTTTTTTCTAAATAATGAAATTTATGATAAAAGGATATTAGCTGGCTAAAGCGACATTGTGTAGAATTATAAAAAGTGCATATCTATAATTTTGTAATTTAATTAAAATACATGGTTAGTAAAAAAACTCTACACAATATTGAAGCGATAACGTAAAATAGCTAAACTATTTTAATAAGAATAATATGCAAACGCATGATGATGAAAATGTTCTACAGCATGGCCTGACCGCGCATCCATTCTACTTGTGGAATCATGTCTACTATGAATAATACTGTTTCTCCATCTAATACTGGAGCAGGAGTAAAACGTGATAAACCAAAGGAAGTTAGAGAAAGTAATATTGCTGCTGCAAAAGGTAATCCACTTTTTAATGTATAGATGTGTGTAATAGTTTTTTTATTAATTGAAGCACTTGGAGATTGTATAAGAACTAGTTTGGGACCTAAAGGAATGGATAAAATGGTAAAAAAAATTAAAAAATAGTTTTTATTTTGGTTTTTTAAGATTATTGATAAAAACAAGAATGTAACGATTTCTAATGATGGTGCTACTATTCTTGAACAAATGTTTGTAATACATCCTATAGCTCAGATGGTAGTTATTCAATCTGCATTTTTAAGAAATTTAACACTATGTTAAGTTAGTGGATGTATCTAAGGCTCAAGATATTGAAGCTGGAGATGGGACAACATCAGTAGTCATTATTGCATGTAGTCTTTTAGATAGTGCATCAAAACTAATAGAAAAAGGTTATACTATATGTATAATTTAAATAATTTTAAACTATTAAAATTATCACAGGAATACATCCAACTGCTATATCTGAAGGTTATCAGATTGCATGCAATAAAGCGATTTCTATTCTTCATGATATGGGTATTAAGATTGATCTTAAAGATAGAGATTCACTTTTAAAAAGCGCTTGTACATCCCTATCTTCTAAAGTAATTTAATTTTTCTTATTTCTAAGTTGCATTATATTAATGATTTTTGATTGGTTTCTTCACGTAAAACAGGTAGTATCAGAATATTCCAATATTCTTGCACCTATAAGTGTTGATGCTGTTCTTGGTTTAATACCACCAACTGAATTTGATAACGAAAATATATCAGTAGATCTTAAAGATATACATGTACTTCACAAACTTGGTGGTACCATTGAAGATACTGAAATGGTTGTTGATGGATTTGTGCTATCGAAAAATTTCTCTAATAATCCATCCAAGTTAACCATTAGGTTAGAAAAAGCTAAAGTTGCTGTTGTTCAATTCTGTATATCACCACCTAAAACTGATGTATTTAATATTTGTTTTATTTAATGCTGCACTAAAGCTAATATAAACGTTATGCTAGATGGATAGTAATGTGATTGTCACTGATTATACACAAATGGATCGTATTCTTAAAGAGGAACGCCAATATATTCTCAAAATATGTAAAACTATTCAAAAATCTGGTTGCAATGTTGTACTACTGCAGAAATCCATTCTGAGGTAATTAATGTTTGGCATTATTTATATGAATTAACATTTTTTTTCCATTTAAGAGATGCTATTACAGAAATTGGATTACATTTTTTGACTAAAATGGGTATCTATCTTATAAAAAATATTGAGCGTGATGAGATAGAATACATTTGCAGAAATCTTGGTTGTCGTCCAATAGCTAGTCTTGATCATTTCGTTCCTGAAGCCCTTAGTGTTGTTGATGTAATTGAAGAAATTTCTACTGGGTGTGATAAGTATGTTAAATTTTCTGGTTGTAAAGGTCAACATAAAACAGCAAGTGTAATAATACGTGGATCTAACCAGCTAGTAATTGATGAAGCTGATAGATCACTACACGATGCTTTGTGTGTAGTTCGTTCACTTGTTAAAAGTCGTCACCTCATTCCTGGTGGTGGTGCACCTGAAACTGAAATGGCTATTAGATTGTTATCATATTCTCAAACATTAAGAGGAGTAAATGCAATTTGTGTACGGGCTTTTGCCGAGTCTCTAGAAGTTATACCTACTACCCTTGCAGAAAATGCTGGGCTCAATGCTGTATCTATTGTTTCTGAATTGAGAAAAATGCATGGTGATGGAGTTAAATATGCTGGAATTAATATTCATAAGGGTAAAATTGAAGATGTATATGCATCAAATATTGTACAACCACTCCTAGTGTCTACAAGTGCTCTAACATTAGCAACTGAAGCAGTTCGTTGTGTACTTAAGATTGATGATATGATTCAAGCAGTTCGCTAAAAAATTACTTTCACAGTTCTTAACATACAATTTTTGATCGTTATAGATTTCATCTAGTCATATATATTAAAGATTAGACTATAAAAAATATTTCTTTTCAATTATTCCCCTTATTCATTTAGTAATAATGCATGATTCTGTTTCTTATATGCGTATAGTAGTTATTAACTTTTTCATATAATAAATAAATAATATTCACATAGCACTCAATTTTATAATTTTCCTAGCAAAAAACATCTTAATTTCATAAATTTATTGTTTAAAAGGGTGATTGTAGAATTTAACTGTTAGTGTAAGTGTATATATTAGTTTAATTAAAATCAGTGTTTTAGAGAATGATACATTGATGCCAATTACCCTTCTTGGTAATTTTAGTTGGCTATACATTTTTGTCAGCTCAACTACTATATGTTTGTAAATAAGAGCGTTTTGTAAGTCACACATGATTTTCTACCATAATTGCACATTATCTACCTATTCATTTCTTTAATTATAAATTTATTCAAATGTGATTTGTATAATAAACTGAGCTTAAGAAGGTGCTAAATCAATTAAAAAGCATAGTTCAACGTCTGAGTATACTACTGTAAAGTTGAATGCTTTGCTAAAGTACTTTTGTTTGATCTCCATATATCATTCTCTGCAAAATCTATGGTTTACTTATCAATTATTCAATCGTAATCGAATTAATTAGAGTTAAATAATAAAATAATTTATCAATTCTACTACTTGGATAAGGGATTTTTAATTTATTTATGTTTTTTGGCTATTATAAAATTTAACTAGTCTTTATTAAAAGTAATAACATTTTAGTCGAGTATTAACAGTCAACTTGGATAGAGATTAATATTGATTTATAAAAATTTTAAAGAAAATTCATTAAAACACCTCCTCCTCAAGACAATAAAAATATTTAGAATTATCAAAATTGTTTTAAAATGATTTTTATTCATAAAAATTTATATAATAAAGTCTATGTAAATGAAATATAATGTGTAATTATAGTGTCTGGTTTAAAAAATGGCATTTTTCAATTCTTTTTTTGATATACCTTAGAAATATGGGTATCTAATTTGATTATACAATGATTTTATCAATATCCAATAGATTCACCACAATATTAGTTCATCTAGTTCCTATAAATGCAAATAGTAGTTGAAAAGTAGAATTTTCTATATTTATATCTATGTAATGACTGCATACACTTATATTTTAATGTATATATAGAAATTGCAGCCAATAGTGTTACTAAGATTTATAATTATTTTCAAATATATACCACTTCAAAGAAGAACTATAATTCAAAAATTAAGTGGCTTAATTTAGATAGATTACAATATTTTTTAAATCTATACATTTAGCCTGACATTAAATTATTTAAATGGTAAACAAATATTTAAAATGATATACATGAATAATGATATAACCTTAGCATGTAAACTCATGAAAAATAATAGCAAATATGCTTCTATATCCATTATAGACACACTAATATATAGATTTAATATTGTATTCATATTCATACTAAAAACATCAATAACATTCTAATACTAGTAGATCCCGTAATAGATAACTCTATTAGGTAGAATACTATTTAAAGGGATTCATTACAATCTACTTTGATCACTATAAAGTTATAATTTTATCTATTCAAATGTTATATATTAATGAAAACATAAATCATATAAATTTTTTCCTTCATTAAAAAAACTAGTTAATTGATGTGTTAAGTAAAGTTCATTGTTTTTTTATTTTGACAGGGAGTTTATATATTTAAATAACAAACCTAATCTTAATCACATAATATTTTATAAATATTACAAGTTTATACTCTAATAAGTGTTAGATATAGAGCTGGTAATAATTTTTAGATTAATTAAATAGCTTTTTCCGTTTGGTCTTATTCACGAGAGTTATAAAAAAATAAATCTAAAATTATTACCTATTAAAATATTTATGTTAGTTTTATAGAAAAAGAACTTGACAACATGTAAATGTATCGCAATTTACCTTATTACAAGCTAATTTAAAAAGTTAAATATAAAATAGGTTGTATAAAAATATACCATATCATTTCAAATTGTACAATCATTACTTTTTGTTGAACCATTTAACATTCTTATAAATATGGGTTAGGCAATCCAGAAAATATATCTATACACAGACTTATTTTTAAAATTAACCTAAAAAAACCAAATTTTATTAAAAGCACCCCACACACTAAACCATAAATACTGAAGAGTTACACATCTCCAACTCACGTGATAGTGTATAATCCTATTATCAATGTCACGTGTTTTTAATATTTTTCCTATAATTTTGATACTAATATTAGTAAGAAAAGCAATCAAACATTCAAAGTTTACCCATAATTATGTATGATAGGTTTGATTTATTCATCATTTAATTATCTAGCTAATCAAACATATATATTAGAGTTAGTAGTGTGCTTTTACAGAAAATTACCTGAAACAATAAAATGAATATTTATAATACTATTTATTAATTTAAAATATTTATCTATCTATAATATACATATAACCTAAAAAAAGACTGATGGATATCATTCTAACATACCATATTTACATAGATTAACATTGTTATTTTAATCATTCAACTCTATCTATGTTATGCCATTAAAATAAAAAATAAATTATTGGCTTGAATATTAACTGTTTTATTATTCTAATAAATAAATATATATATGTAGTATTCATTATTTTATTCTGCACAAACAGATACCAATTTATTATTATAACATTCATTAAAAATGACAACTTAAACAAAATTTAGCAATGGATATATATTTTACTACATGAAAATATTTGGAGATAATATATAATATTCGCATACAATAATAATAATAGTGAAAAAAATAGTTGTCAAATGTTAATAGAATGTTATTAGTGCAGTTATGAATAAGATAGAATAACTTGTATGTATCTGATGGAATTCATATACCATATCAACATGTTGGTAATACAAATCTTGGCAAAAATTAAATACCAATTTTAGTTATTAAATTATTATTATGATTTAAAATTTGCTACAATTTAGTAGGCATTGTTTAACATTACTAATAAAATTGACACAATGACTATGTGACAATGATATACCGCACCAATTAACCGAAACAAAAGGAATAGATTATCTTTTAAATCCTATTAAACAAAGATTATTTATTTTAGTTTAAGGATCATCACCATAGTAATAATTTGCTCAGATGCTAATGACCAATCAAGTATAATAGATTGGTTTCTTGGTAGCTATTTACAATATACTAGCATAAAAAAAATAAATATAATTATAAGAACATATGTAAATATTGATAATACATACAAGAATTAAACTATTGTAGTGATAAAAGATAATTGATGAAAATAATTATAGATTAATAATTTAAAGCTATTGTATAACATTGTATTTCACTATATATACATAAATGATATTTATTGAAACAAAAAAAAATTAATTTAAAATATATGAGAATTTTATGTTTGAATTTAGTTAATAAAAACCGGTTGTAGTCTAATAATTTAATCAGATTAAGATTGCACGAATAATATACTCAAATTTATCCAATTGGTCTTATGGTAACATAATTGGTTATGTATTTTTATAATTGTTTTATCAATAATAATATTTTTTAACTAACATAAAATTATATAATTTATGTCATAAATTAAATAAAACTTTAATATTAATTATAAATTTAAGAATTAATAAACAGTATCAAAACTATCATCTTACAGCTAGGTTTTAATTTTCGTACATTTCCGGTAGAATCTTAATGACATCATAAGTCGGATTATAGTGTGCCAACAGTTGAAGATACAAGTATTCATACAAGTTGTTAACTTGCAAGTCAAGCAAACAATTTAAAAACAATCAAATTGTTGAACTGTAATGAAACAATTTTCTATAAGGTAATTTTTTTTTCCATAAATATGTCTATTTTTCTAAACATATTTAATAAAGCAGGATTAGCAAATAATATAGTTTATGCTTGATTTTAGAGATTTAAATGTTTTATTTATGAGTATTTAAAATAAATTCTACTATAAAATTAACTTTTAATTAATTTCTATTAAATTTAATTGGAATATATGTACAAATATATGTGGATATAGTTGATATTGAATGTGAGTTGAAATTAATGTTAGTTGTGATTGGTTAACAGATTTTCATGTGTTAAATTACTTGTCATATAATTCCATTGGGAAGTACACATTTTGTTTACAGTAATGACTATTAATAGGTTAGTTAATTGGTTGATTATGAAATTTAATACTTAATCGTAACCTAAAAACTTAGTAGTGTCCTTCCTACAGTTGTGTTATATTAAAAATGAATATATAAATCTATTAACATATGTATGATTTTATAAATTTTCAATTTATGGTTAATGACCGCTCTTTATATCTCTAGGGATTATACACGCAACTGTTAAGTAACATATGAGCCATCTGAGCTAGCGCATATACACACTATTGAAAGTAAGCAATTGTTACTGCTATCGGTCTTATAGTCTTGTTTTATTGTATACTATTGTTTTTACATTACTTTTATTTTGGTTAGTAAAAGTGTTACAACTTCCTATGCTACTACTATTTTAGGTATGTTATTATAATAGTTTACATTCTATTTTCTACTATTAGTAATATATATTTTTTTTTGATAATATACATAGGTAATATACTATTTAAAGATTTTTTTAACATGATATTAATCCACTATTTTTAATTATTATGTTTCACATCTCTATAATTGATGGATGAATGAATGTATATATAATGTCAAACTATGTCTTTATCTATTTAGATAGAATTGATATTGGTTAAAAAAGAGTACTCTTCAATATATACATATAATCTATCTTGAAACAAATATAAATTAAACAATTATGGCACCTAAAAAAGACATAAATATAAAAATAAGTGCTAAGGTATGTGCTTAACATTATTACTAATTCGCGCATGTCAATAATTGTAAATTTATAGTGCAATACTCAAGATCTTATAATGCCCAAATCTGGAAATAATTCTGGTGTTTTAGTTGTATACTCAAAAAAAAATATGAATTCTAAATTGCTATCAAATTATACAATAATTAAAACAATTGGTAAAGGAAATTTTGCTAAAGTCAAATTAGCCAGACATAAATTAACTAAAAAAAAAGTAAAATACTATATAAAATAAACAATTAATATTATTGTTTGTATTTTTTTTAAGGTTGCTATTAAAATAGTTGATAAAACAAAAGTAACTCCTGAAAACTTGGTTAAAGTATGCTTACTATATGAAATCATTTTTTATTATTATATTTGACTAGAAAAGTGATTTATATATGGTTAATTTTTAAATAATTATTATTATTATTTAAATTTTTTTATATAAAAAAGAATAGATTATATTATTTAATGTATTATTAGCTTCTAAGAGAATTGATTGTAGTCTATAGATATTTTATGTTGTATTTGTCTTTTCTAATGAATTAAATAAACTTAAACATGTGATTTTATAGAAATAATGTTCAATATTATGAATATGACTCATTTTTATCTTAATAAATGAAATTTTGGCGATTCTTATTCGTAAATATAACAATTTTTTCAATTATTTCCATTACTAAGCATGCTCAATATTTTAAATTTATGGTCATTACATAGATTAGGTATTTTTAGTATATAAACATTTTAATTTTTGATTTACAACAATATCCTAATTGTTATGATTTCGATTTATTCTTCTATTATTAAGTATTCAATCGTGCTAATGTAAGATTTTATGATATCATTAGGTAAGCTTTTGATAATATTATTTTTTATGGAAATATTTTATACATAGATATTTATTAAATGTAAAATAAAGTTTTACTTTTACTGTGAATGACATAAATTATTCACAATTTTTCGCTATAATTCTGTTAGATTCATCCTTACTCAACTTGTATAATAAGAATTAAAATGAAAGACTCTAAGAATTATTTATTTTGACTCTATTTTTTAAGGTTTTACTAGTTATACACCTTATTTATTGTTTAAATAGAATTTAGTTATCACATGAAAATGTTATCTAATAACATGATAAAGCTTAAACATTTTTTACATGAAAATTTAACCAAACATAAATTATACTATTTACTTTACTATCGACTTAAATATTGTAATTATATTTATATATCTTGTAAAGATTATTTTCTTTTCTATATGAATCATAATGTCATTATCATGTGCAAATAAACTCACTACTTTATAATTGTAGTTATTTCGTGAAGTAAAAATAATGAAACTACTGGATCATCCTAATATTGGTAACCTTCCTTTTATTATTTATTAGAACATGAATAACCATACTATCAAGTAAAATTATATGAAGTTCTACAAACTGATTCTACACTTTTTCTTGTCATGGAATATGTGAGTGGAGGAGAATTATTTGACTACTTGGTTGACAATGGAAAAATGAAAGAATGTATTGCAAGAGAAAAGTTTCGTCAAGTGATCACTATTTTTGAATTCTGCTTACATATTTTAATTCATTATCTGATTACAAATTTTAATTGTTTATCTTGTAACTATATCAAATAACTAGTTTTTTATTTAATCTATACATTAAAATATATAATGTATCATACATTTTTTTAAACAATATTTTTTAAGCTTTAATATTATTACTGATTTTAATGAGATTTACCTTAGATTGTTTCTGCTATTCAGTATTGCCATTCTAAAGGCATTGTACATAGAGATTTAAAAGTAAAAATTCTATCTTCATTTAACTTGATTTTTTTTCTGTTAAATGACATTGTTTATGGAAAAATTTAGGCTGAAAATTTACTTTTGGACGAATATAACAATGTTAAAATTGTTGATTTTGGATTTAGCAATGAATATTCGTTGGATAGAAAATTGGATACATTTTGTGGGAGCCCGCCATATGCTGCCCCCGAATTGTTTCTTGGACGTAGTTATGTAGGACCTGAAGTTGATATATGGTCTCTTGGTGTTATTTTATATACAATTGTTACTGGTTCATTACCTTTTGATGGAAGGACCTTGAAAGAATTAAAACAAAATGTACTTGTATGTCACTTAAGAGTTCCATTTTATCTTACATCTGAATGTGACATTCTTTTGCGCAAAATGATTGTACGTGATCCTAAAAAAAGAAAACCATTAGATTATATCATGAAAGACAAATGGCTAAATTTAAACTACGATAAAGGCCTTCATTTGCGTCCTTTTACGTGTGTTAATGAAACCTATGATGATGTTGTACGTATAAGTACTTGTTTATACTTACAAAATTACTCTAGCTTTTATTTTTTTTTGTAATTATTTTTTTAATTTAAAGATAAAATGATTAAAATGGGTATCGATAAAGATCTCATTTATTCCACATTGAAAAATCGTGAGTACAATCATGTGATGGCTACCTACTTAATTCTTGATGAAAGTCGAGTAATGTTGTTTTGCATATTTATTTTTTTATATAAAATACCTAATTCAAAAATACTTTATCTCATTTTTGTTGTCTATTGAAATGCTTAACTTATTTTTAAAATAAAAACGTATGTGTACCTTCCATCATTAGATTTTTTGACTGTCTTTTCATGCCTAATTTTTTTTAAATGATGTAATAAAGAATATTAAAATTACTGTATTATATGTAAAATAGAAATTATAAAAAAATTTTTTAATATTTAAAACCACATATTTAATGTTTAAAAATATTAAATGCGCTGTTGCTTGTTTTTTTTGTGAAATGATTTTGTAACTTTTTTTTTATATAATTCATCAAAATGCTTACATAGCTATTGATTCTCTATGATAAATTATGTAATATATTGTGTTTTAGTTTGACTCCAATTTTGTTAATATTGTGAGTGAATCTGATGAATGCTTATGGAAGATGAATAAAAAATTTAAAATATCCTTAAGCTTGGACAATAAAAAGTAAGTTGATATACTTTCTTAATTTTTATAAATTGATTATGTTGATGTGGTGTACAATACTGTTAGCATGCTACATTTAATTCTATTATAGTAATACTCCTTCTCATAATTATTCGTTTGATGACAATCTTCATATAACAAATACCGACTCTAATGAAAATATTTCACCAGATACTGTATCAAATGATTTACGCGTTACAAATCCTCGTAATGGTTTAAAAAACTATTTCTTTGTGTATTTTACCGCAATCTACATTATTTTTATGGTAGGTAATGAAATAAAACCAACTAAAAATCGAATCATCTTTAAACCAAAGTCAAAAGATCGCCCTAGATCTAAAACTCTCACTATAACATGCCAGAATAAAAAGGAAGAAATTCAAAAAAAAATTATTGAAGTTCAAAATAATGCTGATATTGATGTGAAACAAAATCTAAATAATTCTGACCTCACTAAACCATCTATTAACAACAATATATTCACCACTACGAGTGTTAGTGCTAATACTCGTACCATTAACAATGGCCTTAATAGCAGGATATCTGTTGCTGTTAACAATAGTAATAAGTATTTAAAGCTTTAATGTCTTATATCTTTAAAATTTCATTCAATTTACTTCTTCTCTAGTTGGACTACTGTTAATCCATCTAAAATTCATAATAATGAAATAGATAATGATGATGGTATTGTTTTATATTTCAATTTTTATTTTATTAATTTTTTTTTCTTATATAGTAATTGTGGATTCACTTCCTTATCAAGTGTTTGATTATTCTGCTAAAAGACAAACGATTGCTTTTAATGAAAACCGTAAAGGTGTTAATCATTACCATCGCAACACAATTAATGTTCCACTTGGAGAAGCAGAAAAACCTAAAAGACAATTTAGTTTATTGTATTTATTTATATATATAAAACAATGATCACATTAATAAAAATTAAATATTTGTATTTGATTGTGTGATCATTGTCGTTATATGGAAACTACTTTTTATAATTTTTTAATGTCTCTAGTCGTTATATGCGAAATCCTTTTAAATCGTTCAAAAATGACGCTTATGAATCCATATCAAATGCTGATGATATTGTAAACAATAGTATTGCCATTGGAAATGTTGGAATAATGCAAAATCAACCTGGAAATCTTACTAATCCAAGTTTAAGTATGGGTGGATCGTTTGACTCATTGTTAAACTATAATCTTATGCTATCCTCTAAACCAATAAGGGCATTATTAACACCTAGTTGTCGTAAGATAATCACTAAAAATGTTATCGAATCATGTGAAAAACTTGCTGATCTACTCATTAAATTAAATATAAAATTTAAACACCAATATCCATACAAATTTTTAGCTTTTGCCAATTGGAAAGACTATATCATTGCAGTTGAAAAATTGCATTCATTAGAAGAAGGCAAATCATCGACCATAGCTGACTTTAATTGTGATAGTCATGTCAACTATAGCGAATCAAATACTTTTATACTTTTTGAAATTGAAATCAATCGTATCATATTTAATAATAATTCATTCATTATAAGATTGAAACGCCTAGATGGCGGTTCAATTTATTATAAAGAAATTGCATCATTTATATTGAATTCACTTGATTTTGTAGTTATCAAGAAAAAATAACCTATTTTTTACTATTGTGACATCAAACCTTGTATGCTGTGTTATTGTCGATATTTGTATTGCTTCTTATGTTTTCATAGTTTATATTTGCACAATTAATAATAACAATTTATAAATATTAATTAACTTAAATAGTCACATAATTACTTAAAAATTTTAAGATTATTGCTACTAACATAATTTTGTACTATTTTAAAATAATATAACTATATGCGAATTTAAATTTAATTTTTCTTGATGAAATAAGGTTAATATATTGTGTTTACTAGTTATAAAGTTTTTAAATATGGCACCAAGTATGTTTTAGCACCAATTTAAAATTATATCAGCATTAAAAGTCATTAGTTTCTTTTCAATTTTGTAATTATTGTACAATAGCTATTAATTATATATTTAATTTATTGAAAACGGCGCACATCCGAACCACCTTTTTATATCATGTATCATAAAACCAGCTATTCTAATGATTCTATACTTTATAAATGACTTTAAAGACTATATAAACTAGTAAAAATACAAATTATTGCAATATTTGTTAGAAAAAAGCTAATGATCTAATATCTGTTATTAAATTAGCAATGATTTGCATTTCTCCATCACTCAACCAATTTCAGCCACATTTATTGCAATATCAGAAAAAAATGCTAATTATCTACCATAAAATGCTCAACTATCCAACCAAAGTATATTGAAAGTGGTAATTTATTATTGTGCTATAGAATTTAATTATTTATTATATAGCAAACAGACGTTAGTAAAATAATCTTCGCACCTGTAATTTCTTTATAAAACGTAAAAAAAATGTACTCTATTATTAAGTGAAATAAAAAAAGTGTACAAAACGATAGGGAACCTATCTACCGCAATTAATAATGTGGCCATAATCCTATGGCATTTATCTAAAATAAAGGCTCAGATTAATGTAATCAAAATGGTCTAGTTCAATAGTTAATAATTTGTAATAGAATATTTAAAATTTTAATAGACATTTTATTAAATATCTAAAAGTATTCTTTTCGGATCTTCAATACAATGTTTTATCGTGCGCAAAAAAGTGACAGCCTCCTTTCCATCAATTAGTCGATGGTCGTAAGTGAGTGCCAAATACATCATAGGCCGTATTACAATCTACAATTATATGATTATCAGGATAAAACTATTTTATCAGCAATAGTGACAAAAAAAAGGTAATCTTACATTTCCATTGATAACTATAGGACGGTCATTGATTGCATGCATACCAAGAATAGCAGATTGAGGTGGATTTATAATTGGAGTTCCCATGAGAGAACCAAAAACACCACCATTGCTTATGGTAAATGTACCACCATCCATATCTTCTGCTTTAATTTTGCCTAATTTTGCCTAAAGTGTTAACGCTTAAATAATAGACCGAACAATCATCTTTAAAATAATACATCGTTAGCATATTGAGCCAATATTTTCTCAATCTCAGCAAAATTTAAATTTTGAACATCTCTTATAACAGGAACAACAAGACCCTAGAAGAATTAGTAAAAAATTTAGAAGAATTATGTATAAAAAAATTATAAAATAGATTTATTCAAGGTAATACTTTTGGACTAGCTACTGCTACACTTATATCCACATAGTTATGATAAAAGATTTCGTTACCATCAATACCTATAAAATTCAATTTAAAGTGATATTTGTTAAACTTGAATATAGAGTAACAGAGGAAATATACAAGCATTTACAATGGGTATTTGCTGTAGTGCATAACATGAGGATTTTATGAATGCTGACATGAAACCTAGTTTAACGTCATGCTTTTTTAAAAATAAATCTTTATAAAGCTTTCTCATTTCTATAATGTTGCTATAGTTGTTAAGTTATTAAAAACTTTATAATGGTACGATATAACCTCATATCAACTTCATTAAATGTTGTAAGCATTGCACAAGTATTTTGAGCATGTTTTAAACGTTTCGATATAGTATCTCTTATTCTTGTTATCTTGACCTAATATGATAATAAATATATATATATATATATGTGTGTGTAAACCAAAATATAAAAACATTTACTTTAGTTATTGTCCTTTCAAAGGAAGGCAAATTATTATCAGATTTTTCAGTAATTTCTTGAGATGTGTTTGAAACTGGATGGGTTGTTGTAGTATCTTCTTTACTTATAATAACCTGCATATCCAAATCAATAGGTTTATCATTATTAGTTTCGATATCATTTGTTAAAGTTATAACATTGTTGTTTGATGAATTTATTTCTTCGACTATAGTTGCTAATTTTATGTTGACTGACACTTTATTGCCATCATTAACAAGCAACTCTGTTAAAACTCCATTGCATGGACTTAATACATCAATTGTTGTCTCAAAAATAACATTTTTAAAAATTTAAACTATATATATTTCATATTACTTTGTCTGTCTCAATTTCTCCAATAACTTCATCCGTGTGAACAACATCTCCAGCATCTGATTTTATAGTGAATATTAGGACAAAAATAGATGAAAAATGTGTTACTCTTATGCCATCTCATATCTCCTTCAGTGATAGATTCAGGAAAGGTAGGTGTATAAATGTGGATTTCTTTTTTATCAGCTAAATAAAAAATATTAGTTATCTTTTTAACTTTAAAATTTTTATTATTATGATGTATGTATAACATTTTTTTTAGAATGAGTACTTGAAAGGTCTGAAACCAATCCATTTTCTTCTTGTGGATTAATATCACATACAATGTCTGTTGATGATACCATATCACCATTATTGAAAAAAAATCTTGTAATAATTCCATCAACTGGTGACAATATTTGTAAAGATGTCTAACAAATATGTTATCAGTGTATTAATTCAAATAAATGGCATGCCTACTTTGTCTGTTTCAAGTTCACCAATCACTTCATCGACTTTCACATAATCTCCTTCATCTATATTTATTCATAATAAATAATGTAATAAAGTTTTTTAACTTTTTTTCCATTGTAATTCTGCTTGTGTAACTGATTCAGGAAATTGTGGGACCTTTACTTTATCATCTGCCAATAGGTCACATGACTCAATTTTAAATCTAATTTACTTACATTTGGTACAAGATGTTACAAAAAAACGATTCGGTATTTTACTATACATAAATAATAATTTAAAATATTACATATATTTATGTGAAATAGCAATATTTGTTGTAAAATACCATGCTTTAATTGTCATATGCCATTTACATAAACAAGCAAATTGAAACTATATTTTTTGAAACTTTTCAACAATGTTATATAAATTAATATATTTACTTTATAAGATTTTGATAATCTAAGAAATTTTGACATTTTAGGTTTGTATTTTAAATAAACTTTCCACTATTTATTAAACAGTACACAACAGCTAACAATTCTACGAGTATGTCGATAATTAATCCGACCTTCCGATAAATAAATAATCAACAGCTACATTTATATTTTTAAAACAAAAATTTTTAGATCAAACTTATGTGTAAGATTACAATGAATGGAATTAATGAGATATTTTACAATTAATTTTAATTTTATCATGTCATTTCAAGTATCTTAATATTCGATATATTTATAATTCAATAAATTATAAACTATTGTATTTCTGGATAAAATAATATGAAATTTTTTGATTAAATTCAAAATTAAATTGTATAATATGAATTCAATTTATCATTACATATGTAAACAATTTTAAATGTGTGTAATAGATATGTATATAGCTTCCACATAGTTAGTTACTATGAATATGAAAAAAAAATATTAAAATCTAAATTATAAAGTACTACTAAAACATGATGATACTTTATAAAAAAAAGTATCAAATAATGGATTAAGCTATTTTTTTAAATAGCTGTATGATAAGAAATTTAAAATGATAAATTAATTATACTATAGTGATAGATTAGTAGTCTCAAGAGATGAAAAAATTAAAAAAAATAATAAAATGTGTTTTTTGGCATAAAAAATGTATAGAATATTTTTAAAGTATACAAGTAGTTTATATAAGATGTGGTAGAAAAAATCTTCTAGCATAATACATTCTTCTTTTCTTTTCCCAATAAAGCTGATCTTTGGTTAATCGTCTAGTTTTTCTTTTAAAATGGCGTTTTAAACCAATGACACCTCGTGGTCTTCTATTTAAGCGACGAGCTTGTCCTGCTTTATATAACTTTCTACGGCAATTTATTGAATTAGACACATATCCATAAGATGCTAAGCAATCACCATCTACAGTTTTTATCTTAGGTTTCTTTTGTTTTCTTTCAAAAAGATCAACCATAACTTTTCCATCTTGTTGATATATTTTATGAATAGTCATAAACATACCAGCAGCTCTCGCATATGCACCACCACCTCCAACATCTCTCTCTATATTGTACACCTATTAAAATATGTAAAAAAAATTATTCAACTATTAAATAACTAAAATGATAAATGTTACAAAATTACTTGAGATCCAACTGGGAAATATTTTACTGGAAAAGTGTCTCCTATTGCAAACGAAGTCATTGCTATAGGTGGACCTCTTGATATTTTGTATCTATCACCAGGTTTCATACCTTCGGCAGCTATAACCAATTTATATTTATCACACATATTTCCAATAACTAATGCTATATGAGCAGTTCTATTTGGATCATAGCAAATATTCACAACTTCCTCCATAAATATTTGATTATTTTTGTATGATTCATCATTTGTATAATAAGGCATACGTACATGGTCAACTTTTCTGTAATTTCTTACTGCACCACCACCAACATGATGTTGAATTATATGACCTAGTGGATCACGCCCACCTTTAGCAAAGCATCGAGTTATTTCTTTATCAATCAAATAATTTGGTAGTTTAACGGTAGGCATATTTTTTGGAATTCTTTCAAAAACAACATTAACTCTTCCCCATAATATATTACATGTTGAAAATTTTAATTTATTTTTCACATTAAAATTTGTATTCATTTCTGGTAAAATGCATCTTAACAGTCCTGTCCAACATCGTATTATGACCATTTGGTCACGTGGTATACAATTAATTGAAAATAGGAATGTATATCCATAAAATTCTGCACTGTAAATCTCTAAAAATAATAAATTTTAAAGTGAAAATTAGAGAAAAATATGAAATGAATTATTGACCTGTTATAAAAAGTTTTGTAGTTGTACTTTGTTGACTTAAAGCTATTAAAGATCCTTTATTGCTATATAGCTAAATAGTTATATCATAATTTATCTTTATAGATATTACAAAATATTTTTTTATTTTCAAATAATTAAAATTAAAAAAATTTTTATAGCCGAATCATTTCGATCTTCTTACGAATAATTCACTTAGTTTGGTTAGTGGTGTTCCAGTTAGCTAGTAATCTTTTATTAAAGTTACTTTTTGAGTAGAACTTTTCAAAAAACCTAATAGTTACTCATACTGAATATTTATTTTTGTATTTAGAATAAAATGGCTACATTTTTAAAATGCGAATCTATGCATGGTTGCTGTAATTCATCCTCAGCCTACAATTTATATATATATATATATTATAGTTAGTAATAAATTCATTTTTTTATGTATAAAATTTTGCAAAAACATAAGCTATATATAATTTTTTTAATATTGACCTATATAATATATATCACAAGTTCTCCCTTCATTTTATATTGTAATTCGTAAATAAAGTTTAAAAAATTTGATAGATATTATTTTCACAATTAAATAATGCATCAATATAATATGATTAAACTTTTCTAACATATATTTAATTTTCATAAAATGCATATAATTTATTGATTATTTTTAAGTATATAGTATAGTTAACATAATTAAGTAAAATTCTATATTCTGTAATAGTTTGAGCCATTTTCTCATTTAAAATAGCTTAATTTCCAGTTTTCATGCTTATTTTGGTTCACAATTGCATTAAAGGCTATAAAGTCTTTATTCGTACAATCCAAACATTCTCTCTAATGAAAAAGATCTAGCATAGGAATATGTTACTAAAAGAGTGAAAGCTTCATTTCAAAAACTAATTTCAAAATCAAAATTTATTATGTTTCTTATTTATTATATAAAATTCATCATAATATAAAAAATATATAGTTATAACACAACATATTATTATTTTAGTGGTATGTTACTCATGTATTCAAAAAATATACTATTTTCCTCTATTCTACATATTAAAAAAAATAAATTTTTAATTCATTTGACTGAAAATGATTTAAAACATAAATACACAGTATTTTCATCAACAAATTCATCAATATTTAGCATAAACTGACGAAATGTTAATGATAGGTAGCTTATATAATAAAACATCCTTAA
>JRUX01000418.1:0-25834 GCA_001407235.2 Kudoa iwatai | reverse complement strand
TTATTATTCTACTACTATGTAATGCGTGAGCATTTAAAGAATGGTGGAGTATGATACTGCATCAGAATTCATTCCATTTTATTTTTCTATGGTACAGATATAGCTTTCTTTATATTTAATTAATTTTATGTTAAAATTAGATTTTTAAATTATTATGGCTATAAAGTAGAAAAGAGATCGTATCTAATAATGAATATTATCTTCATTATTATTTTTGTGATGGACGCTTATTCATGTAGTATTGATATGCCGTTACAAAAAAGGTAATATTAATGCTATGTTATGTTTTTAAGTTAAAAAACGAATTTTAGATCAAACTATTTATATCTCAAAAAACTAATCGTTATTTGGCATAAAATGGTACATGTATGACTGCTTCTATCACAAAGTGTTTTTTATATAAATATTTTTGTTTTTAAACTGTATAACAAAAATATAAAATTACAAGAATAAGGAATAAAAGAAATTTATAAAAATGAGAGCAAGATTTAATGTGTTTTCTAGTATAAAATGGTGTTTTTATCGAATTTCGGACTTTTTAGTTAGATTAAAGTGTTTTATAGAGAATTTATACCACTTTATTTTTTCTGTATTAATCTTATTACTATTTTATAGTACTTTATAAACATAAATGAAGAAGGTAACATGTTTTTATAGTGTTTATATAAATTTGAAGGAGAAATTTATACACTTAGACAATACGCCACCTCTTTTAATATTTGATACAAAAATTTTTAAATTTATTTAAAAATTGTATATATTTTGTTTAGTAATAAAATATTTCTAAATATTAGTGTCCCTGATTTATATTTTGGAGAGTTGTAGGCTAAGTAGTTTTTTATTGTTCATGATGGCTAATCCCATAAATCTTGATTTATGCCCATAAAAAAGCTATAAATTATTTTTTTAAACTATATGCTAATATTTTTATTAAAAATAAAATTTTTTGAGAAAATATAGTTCATATTGGTGTAATTTAGTGTTGTTGGATGCAAATTTATTCTTATTTTTAAATGAATAAAAAAAAATAATCTAAGAATTATATCCATCTTGTAACCTTAATTAACTATCATTAATGACTATACTATTTAGTATTAGGACCTACTAGAGAAGCATAGCTATAATCACTTTGGTAACATTAATGTTGAGTTATCGTGTTCAATTTTTTTTGTATAATCGTCAAACTATTTTTAGAAATTTTGACCACATTGATTTAAGGAATATTAGAGTAAATTTAATAGTAAATTTCACCTATTTTTAGTAAAATCAGTCGAAACTAACATTAATTTTTATTTTTGATATGGATTATTTTGTATATGTTAAAAATGAAAATGAAAATAGCTAAAATATGAGAGATTGCTGCCATTAATTCATATAAACTTATAAAATTTAAAAAATCCTTGTATTTGGAGCAGTAGTTGTATTTTAGATGTTTTATTGCTTACATAATAATCTTTAGTATACTTAGCGTAGATTATATGAAAAAGTAATAAATAAAAAAACATAATATTAAGTAATAAACAAGAATTATAAAATCGGATCATACTTAGACAATATTTTTGTTATATATTCACAACTAGCATAAAATTATAATAATGTTCTTACATCTTTCAAAAAATGGCAAAATCATGTAAGGATATGTATTTAAATTTGAATAAAGCATACTCTTATTAATTTTATAATGTAGCATAGCGAACAGATTTGTCAGGAAATCATTTTTTACAATAAATGGTTCGTGTAATTTATTATATAGCACTGTATTTCAAAATTTTACAATCAATGTTGGAATATTATTCATATTGCAAACGTATTTACACAAGTGCGTTGTTTAACTAAATTTTATGTTTAATTTATAATTTAATAATAGATATTACTAAGTTTCTCTTTAAATATCCTATCTACTTAAAACATACCATCACATATATATGGCCACACATATGTAGAATAGTGAGACTAAAATTTTAAAGATTAAACAGTATTATTTTTTTAATTAAAAAGTTTATTCAACAATACATTCATTTTATTATTTAAGCATTAAAGATGTACACTTATCAGCAATATTTTTTTTTGCTTTATACAATTTTTCTTATTGATGCTTATATTACAAAGAAAAATGATGAAATAAAAAAAATTGTAACACAGAATATCTAATTAATAGTTATAATTATGTATATAAAGTATGGCATAGCAATATTTGTATCTACATCAGTCACTACTGTTGTGTGTTATTATGGAGTTAATTCAGCTCTGAGTAAATATCCTAATAAGATAAGCGGAGTAAAATTAATGCAATATTCTGGTATATAAATTTTTTTAATAAAGCATCAATATTTTATTATATTATACATTATCTAACATTATTATTAAACTTATTTACATTATTTTGCATAAAAAAGAAGAAAATATTAAACAATGCATTAACTTTGGAAAACAAGAGTGTAATATTTCTTCCATATCAAACAAATATATTTTAGTCAGAATTTACTATGATATTAAATTTAATAATATGTATTTTTATATAATAAGTTTCTTTTCAATTTTTATTTTTTAGCAATGACTTTACAAGAATAATAGATAATGATAAGCGGCATCTAAAAAAATATCTAAAATTAAAAAATATCAATGTACAACAGCTCTGGAACTCACACACAACAGCTTTCAACATGTTTTTATCATCTAATATTAATTTAACAACTGGTGTAATCAATCTTGTTGCTGTTAGAATTCTATTTATCCTCATAGGTTATCGACAGATCAAACACCATTTTGATTCAATATCATGCAGTTTATATTGCATTTTTAATATATGAGCCATTAGAATTTTACGACCAATATTATGTGTCAAAATTTATATTCAAAAACGTTAGCTATAATGTTTTCTCAATTTATTTTGGATGTATTACAGTAAAAAATACAATTTTTTTGGTTGATGAAATAATATTGATGGTAACACTATTTATTATAGCCTAAAAGTTAATTCTTAAATCATATAATTTTAATGTTAAAGCAACATGAACGATTACATGGCAATAAATTTGAAAATATTTCCCATCCATGTATTCTTAATGGCGTGAATTATTTAATAGAACCAATGGAAAGAACTGATTACTGTAAAAAGAGTGACATAATATCAAAAAAAAAAATACATTTTATTGGATCATACAACCGTGTTAAATGCAAAAAATTAATTAGGTTTATTTTATATGATAAAAAACTGTGTGGTAGCTTTAAAGGATGCAATCTCTCAGAGATAAAAAATTTTAACCCAAATTTAAAAATACAACACTTGAAAGTATTATTTAATTCTTTATTATTTATTTAAAATATATTCTTAAGATGTTTATTGATTTAAAAGATATTAAACCAATTACAATAAAGAATCTTGTCCAATATTTTTATCAAGTATCAAATTTATGTGAAAAATTACTAAATGATAGTTATGACTCTGAAAAAAATCAAGTAATTATAATTTAGTTTTTTTTAAAATTAATTTTTATTAGAATCAATTTATTTGTTTCTATGCACTGTATGTCATTGAATTTTTCAAAAATAATAGCTTCATTAGTATGAATGCATCCATTACTTACTCAATTAAGTAATTAAATATTGTAATTATTTCAAGAATTCACTTATTCTTTTAAAGTTATAAATTATCTTATAAAAAAGTTGCCCTGCTGACTGATCCTAGAACTGGTGTTCGTCAATTGAGCTCATCAGTAGCTATCAAGTAAGTTTTATCACTAAAAACTAATTTTATTAATGTTTTTTGTCATAGAAGAATTAAATATGACAAAAAAATCAAGTTTTTTAACTATAAATTTAAAAAAATTACTTATACCTTTATATACAAGTACGTAGTAATGGCGATTGCATTTGCTAGCAGCCTGACCATTACAATCCTTGTTATTTATTATCTCACTATTCCAAAACTTTCCTTACCATATTAACCAGCTTTATCATAATTACAAACTAAATTTCACTATATTCTGTTACACCTTTCAATCATGTACTGCACAAAATGTTTTACAGAGTTTATTTTTTCAAATTTTAATTTGCTAATAACACGAATCTAATCAGAGTATAATTTAACAATTAAAATTATGTCCTAAAAAATTTTATATTGTTAAAGTCTTTTTATAGAGGTAAAAAAGATGCTAGTTTTAATGCCATCTAATGCGTATCTAAATGGACATGACCTTTTACCCTAGTCTTGGGTACGCACGAATGTAGGGTATCCTTTATTGTGTCATTACAACAAATCATATTAAATTATTAAAAAAACAGCATATTAAATAATATATTATTATTCTTATTAGTCAAACACACTAATATTTATAATTCCTATGTATAATTAATTTTTTTAATATTACTAATTGTTATTCATTTTTAAATTCAACAAAATTAAATTTAAAAGATAAAATATTATTTACTTATTCACAAAACCTAAATTTTATATAGCCTAATTTTATAAAATAAATCCTTAATTTCTAACGACAATAATGATAGTTACAAACACAAGCTAACTCATGCTGAGCTATGGTTTTAGTTATTAAAAATTAATCAGTATACATAAACAACATATCCATAAAAATTAAGGTATTTTATTGAATATTTTACATAATCAACTATCTAATAATAAGTCATTTATCCCTTATATATGGTCATAAATTAAAAAGTATATTACTGATAAGATTAAAATATACCTTGATTTTTTTTTAAATTTTTATTTTTTTAAAAAATATTTCTAAAAATATTATTCAATAACAGCTATATGCTTTCAAGTAATTAATTCGATTTACTGATTAAAAAAGTGGTATAATATGAATAATAAGATAGGAGCTGAAGAAATTTATGGTTTCTTCTATTAATAATTAAAGTATTTGTATGTTAGTCTTTAAATTGAAATGATTTATCAAGAAGATGAAACAACTCCCTTTTTTCATCAGCACTACAACATCCAAATTTTTCCTGAGTGCGTGTAAGGCAATCAACTTCTTTAGCACCTCTTGCAAACATACAACTATGTCTTTAATTTTGTTAAGAATATAAAATCATCACATGGAATTACCTTGCGACTACTTCCACCACGACAAATTTGCATTTAACACACGCATAAATAGCCTCTGCAATTTCCTTAGTAAACCTCTCCTGCACTTTTAGGATCTTAAAAAGGCACTAATATAGTCAACTATTATTACCTTGTAATCTTTTTGAAAACATCAGCACTATTCTAATTAAATAAGTTAATACATATATATATAGTTGTTTTTTTCTGCTTTTACCTAGAGAATTTACTAAGACCTAAAATTTTTTTATCTGGAATATAGGCGACATAAACTTTTCCAAACATTGGTAAAATATGATGTTCACACAGTGAACTAAATGCTATATTTGGCACAATAACATATTTTGAATGTTTTTCCTCATCAAAAATTGCAGTAGAAACTATATCTATAAAAGTTATGTCTAAAAATATCTTTATATAAATGATTACCATGTAAGGATACTTGATATCCTATTGTCATTTCCTGTAAAGCACGCATGAATCTTTTAGGTGTTTCTTTTAATGTTGCATTATTTTTTACATCCAGCCCAAGATCCTCAAGAAATTGTTCAATACTTTCTTCTAGATGTGTTTTTGTATCGTTTAAACATAAACTGGAAAGTGAAAATATAGCCTTTCCATCAGCATCTTCTTCTTTAATAGTTGGAATATTCATTCTAATTATAAAATTTTTAACCAAATATTATATTATTAAACTATTTTCAAATATAATATTCTTTATTATATAGATAATGAATTTTCATCTGATACACCCTTATTAAAAAATTTAATATGATAATAAAAATTCTTATGGGATAAGTAAAGTTTCACCTTTTACGTTTATGGAAGCACATTATCAGTGATTATTAACATAACTAAATAGATTTTTTTGACGTTTGTTTTTTAATTAATGTCAACGATTTTTGTTGAAAAAGTGATAGATTGAGAATAGTTGTAAATATTTTTTTAGTTGAATAGATTTAAAGGAATGTAAAAGCAGTTTCTCAACAAATATTGTTAATTAAACTACCATTACAGTAAAAAAGTTCGTGAGAACTTTAACGTGAACTTATGCTACAGAGTGTCTTTGTTTAAATAGACGGCAAAATCTTAATATTGAAGTAGATTACTTATAGATACTCTTTTTAGCAGACTCTCATTATCATTGATAAGTAAGAGTATATTACATGAACTTTTTTTAACAATTTTAACCTCTTGTAAATCTATAAAAGCAGTGATAGTTAAATACTTTTTACAATATTCAAACCACAAAAAATAGTTTAAAATCAATTTCAAAAAACAGTTATTACGATTTATATTGATTAGACACATCATCTTAAAATAAAATCCTTATTATTATATACCCTACTATATTTTGCAACGGTAAAAAAGTTTTGAAAGACTTTTAGTGGTTTAATCAAATTTCTTTTTGTTTACAAAGTAAAACGTTTGTTGAAGCTTCATAGCTGTGAAGTTCCGGCTAGTCAAACCTGTTTCATTAATGCCTTAAACAATGCAAGACCATCCTAAGGCGACTTAATTTTCTGCAGCACTGTTAAATTTAGCCCATTAACTGTCTCCTTTTTGATACAATTATTTCCTTCAACCATAACCTATGTCAGTCAAGAATTGGTCAAAAAACCTTTTGTGCAAGCATCGCATTTACGGAATACATACGTTAGATCCAATTCTGTACCCTGGTGTCAATGAAGACTGGACAGATGGCACGCGGTGTAGGTAACCGGGCTCACAGTCATATGGCTGCGGATTCGAATCTCACCCGGTCAGTCCACAGCATCTGGGTCCCTGCACTCTCAATCCAAATTCAAGTAGGAACATTTTGGTAATCGTAGTTGATTATGGCTTGCCATAACTCTGCTTACAGTGGGAGACTTCTAGCGGAGTGAAAGTCTCAGGCGCTTATAAACGCCAGGGTATGGAGACTAATCTTTGTATGTCTCCGTAGATTCTACGCCCATAGGTACGGTATTCTAGACTAATTCAAGGATGACTAGAATAGGGTATGGTAGGGGGTGGTAGTCGCCCAAAAACGAGAATGTTTAGTGGGTTTAACTCCCACACTACTGCATAACATAAGTCATCTTAAGATGGTGCTGCGGTGCCTACAGCGTTAATGAGGCGGGCCGGACCAATTGAACTTCACAACCTAACAAGTTGTGCCAGGGGTTTGACCTTGTAAATAAAAAAAAACTTAAAAATGTAAATATTTTATAGTTAATCGTATCTTGTTGATTAATTAAGAAGAATATAAATACTGTTGCATAATTCTTTCTATACTTTATTTAAAAAAAAATCATTCAAAAATATGATCATGTTGTTCGATGAAATTATATTTGCGCGTGCGTTAGATTAATTTGTGTAACATATGTTGAACGCAGCTCAAGTTGGAAAAATAAGTGTTTGTACATTTAAATGGTCTGGACTCTAAGGTAATGGTATGCTATCTTGTTATTATGTAGAAAGATCAATAGAATTTGTGACGCATTGACTATTTATATTACCCTTATATAGAGTTTTTATTTAAATTTATTCATCATTGTGTAAGATTTATATGAATATACTTTTTATATAAAATATCACTTAATATCACAAAAGCAAAATATATTATCTTATCTGTACTTTTATTGGTAATATTACATAGATATAGTACATGCAACTCTCATATAGGAGGTATCCATAAGATGCTTGTTTAACTAACAATCTTTATGGTACCAAGGCGGCTGCATTACATTAAAGAAGTTCAGTTGTTATAGACTTTATTTTTAATTTAATTAATATGTAAAGAATTAAGTAAATAAGCCCTTTTTTCTTCACTATCACTACACAAGCAACAACAAAAGAGGGATGATACTCTTAAATAATCATACTAGTAGGTTTTATATTGGGCAGATAATTATAATTGTAACAAACTGAAAATAATTTTTGACTTGTTTTCTATAGCTTTACTTTGAAGTTTGTCTAAAGTACTTAAAATAGTAGTGTTATTTTTCACTCTTTAAATTTAATATAAAATTATCTATTTTTCCAATCAAGTATTGTCATTTGATCATTTTTATTGTTTACTAAGAATTATGAATTACTACTATCAACATAGTAATTTAATTATCTATATATAATCCAACATAATAAAGTTTCTATCTCACTGCATAGGAGTACTTATATATAAAATATTAATCAACATCTTTAATAAAATGGAATAGATCTATTTTAAGATGAATACACGCAGCATTTAAATAAAATATTTTAAGATTTAAATATATAAACAAGATATACAAAAATTAGAAATCATTTATTTTTGAGAAAAATAAATTAAGTAGTCTATATTGCCCATCTTTATCATTAAAAATTATGGTAAAATTAATGACAAGATTAAGAAGATATTAATTAAAGATTAAGGTAAAAAAAAATATTTTTCTTTAAACGTATATAAGCCCTATATTTTTTTGTTTATTGTTAAAAAATTATAATGAATTTTATGTGTTACTTTTAAACAAATAATGGTATATCGTCATAGTTAAGTGTATTCCTTTTAATAAAAGATTGATATGATGATATTTATTTTTTAATCACTAATTTTATTTGCAAATGATCCATTATTATATAAGGTAGATTTAATGACCACTAAAAAATGGTTTTCAACAATATTCTATCACAAATCCCCCTGAAAACGTTTTTTTGAAAATTTTATATGAATCAACGAATAAATATCTCTAGTGAGTTATAAAATTAAAAAAACCATGTTACTACATGTTACTACTAACATGTATGTACACAATCTAAAATATAGAAAAAAATACTCAAAATCTACACTTATAAGCTATCAAATGTAAATACGCAGTAAAAAAACTATTAAAAAGCTAGATAAATTTTATATTTTGATCAAAAAGACATAATTATATTGTTAAAGTAAAATGGACTAAAATAAAAAGCTGTACAATTAAAAAAACATATTGCATTCTAAATATTCATAATTAGGTATGAATATGATTAACATATATAGATTATTATAGTTAAATGAATAAAGTAAATAAAAAAAATTTAAAAGAGCATGGATTAGTGTCAAATTTAAAAAACATATGCCAAAAACAACAGACCTTATAATTAAACCAAAAATAGACAAAAATATCACAAATACTCTAATTACATCCAAATTTATAAAAATTAAAATGGAAGAAAAGATCTAGCAGAAAATATTTGTTTACCAAAAACACTGAAAAGATCATTCAACCTACTTCCTATATTGGCAAGTCTATTTATATAGCTTGGAATTTTATTACCTGTCACAATCTACAATAAAATCAAAGAATATAGGTCTAATATACAATTTTTACTTGACAAAGCTCATCAGAAAAGTGATTACAATTTTGTGACATTATATGATAATTTTGCCCGTTATACTTTAGACCCAATATCAATATTAGTTTTTTAATATCAGTACGACTCATTTGAGTCAATCCCATGAGTATAGTTTCTCTTTATTTCATAAATTTACATAAAATAATATATGATTATAATTACTTGTGTTTGAAAGGAAATCCATACTGATCTAAACACAATGGAGGAAATTCACCGATTCCTGTTTCATCTGAATCATGTCCGCAGTATGAATATTCTAATATTATGTTGGTTAAAAATCTACAAATTATACATATATGATATCATAATATCTAAAGATATCAGTGTATGTATAATACTATTCAATCAATTAACATATAACAAAATATAACAGTAAATTTTATGATAATATTACATACCTTTGTTAAATACTTCCACTGAAGAATGGTAAACTTTAACATTCAAAAATTTAGTAATTTTATCATCAATATCCTTAGATACATTTTAAAAAAAATCACTTTTATTTTATATACAATAGTATACACATGCAGATAAACTGGAGTAGAACCATTATCTAACCTTGAATCGATCGAACTCTTCATTCTTTTTACTCCAACGCAAAAATAGCAGCGCTTACGATTCATTCAAAAAGTGTTACATCGGATCTATTCGACTGTAATGCCATTGAATATTATTGCGTATGAATTGGTTTATCTTTTTTTTATTATAATATAGTTTATTTTTATTATACTTTAATATTTTTATAATTTTATTTAGCTCTCTATAATAAAATTATTTTGTATTCTATCAAACTTTATATATATGTGAATGTTTAAAACTTTATCTATTTAGCTACTTATATATATATACATTAACTTTTTGTGATCCTTTCTATTAATTATTTAATTTTTAAACTTTGAAGCTTTTGCCTGTTAAATAATAGCTATATAGTTGTATTAGCGCACTCTCTTTTTGAAAATTATTTAAGCCATTTTCTTACAAATATTAACAATTAAAGTTATACAAAGGATTAGAGAAATTAAGTTTTCATACATTTAATTCATAAATTAGAAGAACGTTGAAACAGAATACTGATAATATTTTATGATATAAATAGGTTATCTATCAAAAATGTCTTTTAGTCATTAAACTGATTACATAACATTTTAAAATAGTATATAGCATTTTTTTTAACATTATATTGTTTATTCCAAAAATGCTAAATAGTGAGGATTATTACGTATTAAATGAAAAAAGTATTGAGTTGCTATCAAAAAATTCCTCATTTAAACCATTTATATCGCAGTTATAAGTTTTTAAGGGTTATTATACTTTGAAGAGATTAAATGAATAGCCACATAGCAGATGTAATATTATCATCATTAAACTGATTTATTAAGGAAATTTTAGTTTTTTTATTTACTTTATCCAACCAAATATATTTATTCTCACAAATTATTTTGTAACTAACTATATATATAAAATTCTAAAAAATATCCCATTAAATTAATCATTACTTCTGAGTCACAAACAAAATAAGCATGTAATAAATGCCTTAAATAACTAAAAATTTTATCAAAGATGGTTATTACACAAATGTCTTAGTTTATATTTTTCTTAAAAGTTTTTTATAATTCATGTTTTTATATTAAACTTCATATATTCCATATTATAATGGCCTGTTCATATTTTCTTTCAATAACTCGTTTATACGCCAATTAAAATGCTATCTTATCAATAATTTTGTCACAACTTTACAGCTATTTTCACTTCTATTACTTTAACGATAAATTTTAATATTTAGCTGAAAAATCTGGAATGGTTCTCAAGTAATTTTAAAAGTATCAATTCTGAATTTATACGATAACGACAAACATACCAACAACATTAGTAAATTTTAAAAATTTTGCCTTCATGAAGACAAAAAAAATTTGTTTACATTACATAATTATTACTTTTTAAAATAGATATGTATTTTTAAATTGATTTGGCAAACAACTTCATTTGTTCTATTCAATTCTTTAGCATTAGTAGTGTGCAAAAAATTATTTAAAGTATAAAACTATTATTTTTCAGTAGAATATGCTTTTAATATAATAATAACAGCTAGTCAGTATTAAATAAGATTGAATATGTAGTCAACAAATGTAATATATTTTCTCATAATATATACTGTAATTGTTTAAAAGAAATTAACAATACAGAACTTTAATTAATAGTTTTCATGTAACATAATAAAAACAACTTATAACGCATAAAATTTTAAACATTTTTAGTTAAAATAAAAAACAAATAATTATAGCATAAACATAACAGATTTAATCGCTGAAGTGGTTTTATTTCTTAAACATGTATCATAACATACAAATACGAATCACGAATTCATTTTTTTTAATTTAATGATATATCTTATTTTTTAAATATGGTAATGGAAAATTTTTATAAATTTTGACTAAGTGCGTTGACGGAAACATTTACAAGTATTAATAGCGTTAGATTTAACTCTATTTTAATACAATTAAAAATACACACATAAATAGTATATTGATTGAGTGTATTTTTATATTATTTGAACTGGTCATAAAAATATAACAAAGCAACAATCAATACTAACTCATTAGTTATCAATTGTTATTGTGATAATTGCCTTTATATTTAAAAATTTTCAGTAACAACCAAAATATAATATATCAAAATAATAATTTTCATATAATTTATACTTTAGAACTCTTATTAGCTATATTAATTAACAAGTTAATAATTTTTAAAAAACAATCATATCTATACACATTTTAAATGTATTATAGCAATGAGCAAATATTCATAGTAAACTATTTTATTTGATACTTTTAATGGGTATATCAAAAAAATAGTTTAAACTAGTATCATTTAATAAATAAATATAATAAAAATCTATAAATTTATAAAATTGTGGAATATTATCTATCTTAAAATATATAATTTTATTATTTTTAATATTACTACTATAACTACTATTAGAGTTAAATTTATTGTTAAAAATTGACGCTCTGAGACACAAAAATGGTGTTTATATAAATCATAATATAATAAGACTACTAATTTTTAAAGTAACTTTTAGTCTTTAACTATTTTCATACATATTTATTTTTAAAAATTTACATTATATCTAATTTGGATCATGAGAAACTTTACTGTGAATAGGTATATAGAAAATAATCTTACAGTTAAGGAACTAAAACATAGTCCATTTTACTATAAAAAATATAATAATCAAGCTTTTCTGTTAATATAGTAAAAGAGCATATTTTTAGGCTTATTAAGTTGAATTAGCTAGTAATTTGAACAGACCAATCTCCCCTATCCTTCATCATTCAGTACAAGCGAATTGTCTATATGTATGTATGAGAAGACTAGTTGACTGCCTTTGAAGTAGTATAATTTATATAAATTTCAGAATTCAATTTATATTTTTATTATAATAACAACGTAATCCTTAGGCTTTTTTAAAGAATTAATAAATCTGAATTCTGATTGATATAAAGATTGTAAGATAAAATAAAAAAAGTGAATATAATACAATAGGTTTATTTCATTAAATCAAATAAATTTTTTTGCATTTTATATACATAAAAATTTTATTTTTTCTTTTAAAAATATGATAAACTTGTGTAAATAACTATCAATAAAGTAAATTAAACTATTTTATAAATTAAAATTATTCATAAAACTGGTAAGAATCAACTAAATTTGAATTTAATTTATAAGTAAAAGAAGAATGATAATTTTTTTGTTGTTATAAAGTTCAATTTCTTAATCAGCATAAAGTATTTATATTGATGGAAAAATAAAACAAATTATTGGCCAAACAATTACACATTTATTTTTACCCAATAGTATGTTTTAATTTATTAACGTGTTATAGACTATACTTACAACAATTTATAGAACAAAAGTTGATTATAGAGTCAAAAAAAAATTAATGTGAAATAATTACTAAAATAATTTACGTATTACTTTTTTTTTATAAAAATTCTATCAAACAATAAAAAATTGTCTTATCCTGTCCTATTTTATATTTATATTTAAAATAATCTTATAGTAACTGAATGGTTTTTATACCATATAGACATTCTTAATAAACACTATAGCTAGTAATTATTTATTAGTCAGAGCTAAAATAACTTTTTTGATGGTAAAAAAATAATCAGGTACTTTTAACTTAACTAATAATTTTAAGGTAAAATAAAGTTGAAATTAATTATATACTATTTGGGGCTACTAATTATTAACCAATGTTATATAGGATGTAGTAGCATAAACCAATATGTAAAACAAATGTCAAGAGCATAAATATATTATTTAATAGATTTCAATGGAATTAAGTAAACAAATTAAAGGTGTTATACTGTGATAATATCTTTATACAGAATATGTCCCATAGGATTCATTATCGGCTATACTAAGCTATAATCCGAGATAGAGCGGCATCGTCACAAATTTGACCAAACTAAATGATTTTGATTTTCTCAATATTAAATAAATTAATTTCTTTATATTTTTTGAAACACAAAGTTTTTTAATATAAATACTTAAAATACTATTTTTTAATTGTTACAAGTATCATCTAATACGTCATAAATAATTGGTAGTGATTTTAGTAGTAAAATAAAAAAATAATAGGTAAATTTATTATCTTAAAATTATTTTGAATCATTAAAAAAAATACAACCATATTAAATAAAATAAAATTGTTACTACTGATTTAAAGTTAAAAAAAATTATTTTATTACCGTAAATGCATTTGCACTCTAATATTTATTTTAATGCTCAATATCAGAATGTTTACACTACAGTAATCATCATTTTAAACAAATACTACTAAAATACCATCCTTTAACCTTAAAATTAAAAGATATTTTGGTACAATAATGTTTTAAGTCAATTTCATTGTATCTTATTTAAATGGTGTATGTTGGTAGTTTTTAAAATAAAGATATTTTTTGATTTAACAAAAAATATACTATAGCAATAGTATCATTTTATTTAGATCAAAAGAATTATATCTATAGAAAATCTTGATTTTTGTTTAACATTTTTCACACTACGACCAATTACCTGTTAGCTTCATCCCATAATTTATTAGTGAATATGTATATACTTAGTTTTCTTTATTTTTATTTAATATTATTACTTTAAAATAAAAGGAAACAGTTTTATTCTAATCCTTTTGATCCATCCTTTCAATAGATGCGAAGAAAATTTTAATCCTAAATTGAGTAGATAAACATTTTCAGCTTTTAACTAAATCAGCATTTAATACTATCATGGTTACTGATACAAGACCAAGTTTATATTCAAGAGAAGTATAATACTATTTTTTTTTAATTTTTTAATGTTTTTATATGATCTTTATTACAAATTATATTTATTTTTACTCAATAAAGATAGACATGACTTTAAATAATTAATTTTATAAAATGTATTTAATGATGTATTTATCAAGGTTGCAGTGGTATATATTTTCAACTTAATATTTGGATCTGGTGCTTTAATTTTACCATATGCATTTATTAATGTTGGTTATATTTTGGGAACTATTCTTTTCCTTTGGCTTGCTTTTTTAAGGTAACAAATGGCCTATATGGTCAACTTTTATTGTCTAAATAACTTATAAAAATGCTATATTAGCTTTATTACTTGTACTTATGTGGTGGAAGCTATGTCATTAGCATGTGCCATTAATTCATATATAAATGAAACAGGAACACATGGAACTGATGATAAGGAAGTATATTTTAAGAAAAAATTAAAAAATGAATCAATAGTTAAATTAACTGACATTCAACTATTTTTAGAATAATATATACTTTAACTAAATTATAAATAAATATTTAAAAGTCATATCATTAAAAGTAAAAAATCACTATTTTAGGGTAATAGTCGGCCACTTTTAAAAAGTGATGGAGATGGAAATAAAGAGTTTTTGCTTACAGAAAATAATAATAATAGGCTTCAACTTCAATTATTAGGTTAATTATTTTTAAATTATATTGTCATGTTATATCATATTTTTATCTATATTATAGGTGAAAATGATGATTTATTTCAAATTAAAACAAAATTTGAGCTAGTAAATTTTTTTTAAAATTAAATTTTTATATCACACCCCTTATAGAGTGAAATGGCAAGATTATACTTTAATCGACGTATTTTATATTCTCTTATCACAAAATTATATAGAAAATTAAATAAAATTAGCTTTACTGGTATTTTTCTTCATATCAACAATAGTATATTTGTATGGAGATCTTCTTATCTATTTATCAATTGTTGGAAATTCACTCAGAACTTTGACCTGGTAACGTTATATTTTGTTTGTGTATATTAACTTAGTATTAGTGAATCTTATAGTCAAGCCAATTTTTTAAGTAAATTTTGTGAAAAAATCGGAAAAATAAATATTTTTAGAATATATATTGTAATTATTTTTATAAGAAATTTTCCTTTATTTAAGATTTCTTTTATAAATAGACTATATTCACTTTGGTAATTGGTACGTTGATATACTTCAATGTTACAAAAACTAAATTTGTTCAATACGGTACTATATTTTTAAGATGGACAGGTATAATATATTTAAATATCTTATAATTTTTCAAATAAAGCTTTTATTGAAATTATTATTTTTATTCTTATAGCTTTCACCATAATGATTTCACTTGCCATTACAAAAATTACCAAAACTATGCCCACAAATCCTGATTATGCCAACTTTAAAGGAGTTCCTGTATTTATTGGAACTGGACTGTACTCATTCATGTGTCAACATTCGCTTCCTTCTTTGTTATATCCTATTCGTGATACACATCGTAGCTACACACCACTATTTATATATGCCATCAGTGGTGTCCTTATATTATATGTATTAGTGACATACACTGCTGCTTTTGCATTTGATAAAAACAATATTGAAAAAGTTTACACCATGAATTTTTTAAAATTTCAAAAAGGCTTATTTTTTGAAATTTTAGGGTGTTTTTTGCAACTTTTCCCTGTTGTAGCACTCACTTCTAGCTACCCAATTGTTGGAATTACTCTTCGAGAAAACTTAAAAGTTCTTATATTCAACAGTGACACAACTAATACAAGAACTAAATTCTTTCTTAGACGTATTTTAATACCTGCTTGTGTTATATACCCACCATATATTGCAATTCTATTTTTGAGTGAGCATGTTGAAACTATTGTTAGTGTTGTTGGCAGTTACGCTGGAACTCTTGTTCAATATGTAATCCCTTCATTACTTCTTATATATGGACAAAGAAAAGCGAAAAATATTTTTGGAACAACTGTTCTTATAAAAAATTTTCAAAAATCACCCTTCGGTCATATTGTCATTTTATGCGTGGTATTAACATGGAGTATTGTGGGAATTTTTGTCGTCACTTATTACAATATCATAAAAATTCGTGGACTATACGTTTAAAAGATGGTAACATTTTATTAATTTTATCTTATCGAATCCCTATTTGTACCATTAATTCTGTCATGTTCATACTCTATACCATTTATAAAGCTCACTTATTAGTTCTATCTAGGAATTTTTAAATTTATATAGTTATGATCATTTAAAAATTATTTTAACTTTAAAAAATAAAAAACTTAAATATTTCTAAAAATATTAAAAATACAGCTGATTTATATTTTATTTAATCATAATTATATGATATTAGTATGTTACATCTCTTATAACACTTAATTATATTAACCTATTTTATGATATTATAAAATATATATATGTTAAAAAAAACTAATGAAAGATTCCTTTACAGCGCAAGTTGAATGTAAATCCATGATAGTTTCGAACTAATGTGTATTGCTAAACTATAGCTCAAATAACAAAATTTAAAAAATATTATTTCAACTATCATTTTAAATTATTTTTAAAATTAAGTTAATTAAGTTAAACATAATTGAAAAAAAATTGTTAAATCTAAGTTTATGTCATCAGTTTTAAAAGATTCTTAATCAGCTAATTCTCACGTTATTTTTACATCATTAACATCACTAAAAAATAAATTTATTCTAATTGTTAAAACAAATAACAAATTTTGTTGATTGAAGAAAAAATATGAATCACTGATGATTTGTAATGGTCATAATAAATTAAGATATAAAATGTTAATTTATTGTATATTTTTAATACCTTATAAATAAAAACCTTTAATAATTAAAATCGAATAGAATAGATAAATTAAACAAAAATTTTTAATAAAATTAAACTTTTTAGCTCTCTTTCACTTGCTAGATTGTCTCATTAAAAATATTCTACATACCACCTTTTTATATATTATATCTAATTTACAAATAGTAGCTTTTTTAGGCTATTAGATTTAATTATTGCTATGAGTTTTTTAGGTTTTAAAACCATAACAATATATGTAAGTTATACATCAGTTTAAATGTCCATATTTCTATTTAATAACATCATATATTACTCTTATCATTAAATTTTAGTATTTTATATCAATACATACCAAATTTACTAAAAAAATTACATATTAAAACTTAAAGTTTTTCATTTAATTAAATATAATCCTCATGCAGTGTGCACTTCAGCTAAATACCTGTTGAGTAAGGCAATTCTTATGTATGTGCTATTGAAATCCAATGGTATCATTTATTAATTTATGAATTACTTTTTTCTCAATTTATTTTAGTATATATTTTTATAATGATACATCTTTACTATTTATAAATAAAATCTACACGGGTCTATAGTTACTTGTAAATAAAAATAATAGACTAACTAATTTTACACCTATTATCTCCCTATTTTCTTATATCTAAATTTATATTACTTTGTTTTTTATAATTTACAATCAAAAAATATACAGCTTTGTGAATTTAGGGGTAAATAGTGAGGTTTTTAAGACAATTTGTTGTGGATTAAACCTATTCATCTGAGTGAATAACAGTCACCCATAATGGTTGATTGCTGGAGAGCATATTTTTTTTCAAATTTGTTAATTTACTGCAAGAAATCATTTCAAAAGCCCATTTTATATATATTTACATTTAATTAAGTTTTATATTCTAATGTCAAATTTTTGAATAATGCTTTATGCATCTTGAGTCTACATTGACTAGATATTACTTTACTAGTGATCAAATGCAATTAATTTTAAATTTAACACCAAATAATTTAGTACGACGTTGTAAAAAAGCTGTAAATTAACTAATTTTAAGTAAGGCATAGTTTCTTTGGACCATAGCAGTGATCAGTTGTAAAATGTAATATCCAGATTATATTGCTTAAAATATGATATTCTGTACTAATTTTTTTTAATCTTTTTTAAACTTATTAATTAAATAAATATTTTTGGATAAGTAATGCAACTTTTCAGCGTATATGTAACAAAGTTGTTACTCTTTATGTACAAGTAATCATCTATTAACCTCACAGATAATCAAGTGAAGTATTTAATAATTTTTCATGGCTACTTAACTATATAAGTTCTTTTTACCAGGTTAAACAATTCAAATTTTGATTCAAACAGTACATTAACACACTGCATTCTCTTCACTATTGATCCCATTGTATTTAAGTGGCATTAGAAACTAAATATTATACTTAATACTTTGAATTTATAAATTTTTTAGTTTTAAAGTTGTTATTCTTGTATGTCTAAAACTAAAAATAATGAATGAGTTTTGAGAAAAAATTTAATCACTCTTCTAAAAGCAATAGATACATATTATTATCAAGAAAAAGTTTTTCTTTACATGTAAATATAATATCTACTGTAAGATGAAAACCTTTTGTACCATTTCAGACCACACAGCTCCACTATCTAGCAGTAAGAATGTAAGCATAGTGACACAAGAGTTAAAAATATCAAAAAAAATTTATGGCCATTTAGAAATTATTTTAAATATTAAAATTATAACTATAAGTTGTATATAGCCAAATTTAAGTGTTTAAGAAGCAAATGAAATAATCCCCGACCGTTAGAAAAAATCATAAAGTCGGACACTATCGTCATTCGTAAGCACGCGTGTGAGTTTTGTAGATGAAGGTTGTTTTCATGATTCCTTGTGCCAAACATAATTTTTATTTTAGTTAAATATTGCATACCCAAGACAAGGGACACAAAAACAGTTTGATATTGAAGACGAATTAACATTGTATGATATACCATTTTCATAGATAAATCACTATAGTAAAATTTTAGGAGACCTTTTTATGATAAAAGAATTTCTCAGGAAGTAAAGGGAGATTCACTTGGGGAAAATTGGAAAGGTTATGTTTTTCGTATAACGGGTGGATCAGATAAGGATGGATTTCCAATGAAGCAAGGAGTGATGACTACAAAAAAAGTTCATCTTTTGTTAAAAAAAGGGGATAAAGGATATAGATGCCGTAGAGATGGTGTCAGAAAGAGGAAATATGTCAGAGGTTGTATTGTAGATGCCAACCTTAGTGTATTATCGTTGGTGATTGTGAAAAAAGGTGAAAAAGATATTGAAGGACTTACCGATGTTACCATTCCAAGGCGACTTGGTCCTAAACGAGCCGGAAAAATAATTAAAATGTTTAATCTTGAGAAAGAAGATGACGTTCGTAGGTTTGTTTTACGTAGACCTGCCACATTTAAAAATAAGGAGAAACAAGAGGCTGCTGATGCTGCTGGTAAAAAGCGTCTTAAGGCACCCAAAATCCAACGCCTTATCACTCCCGTTCATTTGCAAAGAAGAAGACGTATTGCTGCCGCAAAGACAGCTCGTTCGCTTAAAAATAAAACTGAAAAAGAAGAGTACAATAGACTACTTAAAAGCGTTAAAATGGAAAAAATGGCTGAGAATAGAAGGAAGCGTATTCATTCTATATCAACCACTATGCCACCTAAAACTGTCAAATCTAAGGTTTAATTTTTTTTCTCATAAATTTCTCGTTGTCTTTGATCAGTAATTGTTGTTAATTTTTCTTCTTTTGTTCATATTATTATGCTTTTTTGTTAATTACACTTTTCACAGTTTTTCATTATTTTAGTAGTGTGCCTTTTAAATTAATATAAAAATATTGTTTAATAAAATGGCTTGTTTATCATATATATATATATATTTTAATGTGTATCGCTGACTGAATAAATTAAATATATTGTTACTGGGTTTTAGTGGGAGTTCCTAGTTCCATTGTTACTCGATTAGCTATCTCATTTAAATATGTTTTTATTTTAAGGTTAAATGGATGTTCCATTTGAATCGGTTATTAAATAAGCAGCTTAATGTTCTAACGTTGAATGGGTCTAATAAAACGATGTGATGTATATTCGGGGTTCATCGTTCTATTAAAGATCCTAACAAACTCCAGTTTTACCATTATATAGAGTATCAAATTTAGTTAACTAATAATTTAATTAGAAGATTTATTTATTTTATTTTTGTTTTTAAACAAGTCTAAAATATGTTATGTGATATTCGTAGTATCGTGATTACGGTGTAAATGTCGTAATGAGGTTAGGTATTAAAAAAAACAGTTACATCTAAAACTTTATTTTAAAAATATCATGGTTTTAATAAAATTTAGAAGCATGATAATTTTTATTGAATAGTTGAGAATCATTTAATAACATATTTCTGTTAAAAATATATACACATAAGATACAGTGAATAATACTAAATTCAGCTTTTCTGATTTAGTGGAAAATACAGTTAGATCTTAATATCAAATTTAAATTCTATAATCTTAAAAAAGTTTCAAATATCTGAATTTTACAGTGTCTGCATTATGGAACACTACTATGCAAAAGCCATGCACGTGAAATGAAAATATTTATTGTTTATATGATTATAGGTCAATTTTTATTATTATACTATTTTTAGATATTTAAAAGGGTTTCAAGATAAATTATTTAGTTTAAATAATTTTTTCATCATACTATTTACTTAAAATAAAAACATATCATAACATTTGAATAAATATCCAACAGTTAATAAAAATATCTCAATTTTTATCATACTTTCACATTGTTGTTTAAATCAATTAAATAATAAAATAAAAAAAAATTTAATAATGTTAATTTAACTGTTTATTTTTATGTAAAATAAACAGCCATAAAATCAAATTTGTTGATTATATATGCGACTAAACATTTTTTTTTAAATATATATAGCTAATGTTAGTTATATCTATTTTAAAATAAAATAATTTTAACTTATAACTGAAATATAGTAAAAATAAATTTATTTAAATAAAAAGGTAAGAATGAATGATTTAGTTGTATTATCTATTAAGCTATAAATAACTATTTAAGATAAACTACATATGTGAATCAAAACTATTATTTAAATAATTTAAATGTTTAATTAGGTATAATCTGCATAAAATTAATAAAATATTTTTGATAGAGCTTATAAATTTTCAAGAAAGAGTATGCAATTAAAATAGTATGAACATCATTTAATTAGTTAAGAACTTAGTATTCTATCCATAGATACACGTTTTAATATGATTGCATAACTATGAATGTAGATAACTGAATCATATTTATTATATAAATTATTAGGTAATATATTTTTTTCCTATCAAAGTAAAAAATTGAATTAAAATACCTTAAAAATTATCAAATTGAATACTAAGGTAGTATTTGTTGCTTTATCTATACTCAAATGTAGTCATTTTATCAAAATCCTTATTGAACTTTTAAATATTTAGTTATACAAAAAAAAATCTTGTCCTTAAGCCTTACTATATGGCCCATAACTGTTAATATTTGTAAAAATTTTAACTTTATATATAAAAACAATTCATTACTATTTAAACTACATTGTTCATGTTTTTGTAAAATAAAAACCTTTCAGACTAAAATGAAATATCATTGTAACTCTGTATAGAAATATAATAAGTTTATTATTTTAAGCTCTTATGTAGCAAAATACTAGTAGTTACTATTTATCAATAATGTTAATATATAAAATATGAAAGAATCATGTTCAAGAGCAAAAAAATTATCAGAATCCATAAAATTAAATGCTGACACTATAATTTATTTTTTAGAAGTAGTTACTACACATAAGATCATTGTTTTGCTGAAAATTTTATAAAATTTGATGAAATTGAGCTGTCTCTAAAATTGCATGAATAAATTGAAAAAACTTAACTAAACATAAAAAGGAGCCAAATATTACTATACTCTCTAAATATGACTTCCTGTGATGTCTTAGAAATATACCATAAAAATATGTAACCTTTCAAAACTATAAAACAAATTATATAACTTTTAATTTACTTTTAAAGCTATAGTAAGCTATTAAATAAGACGAGAAAATGAAAAGAGCCAATATTAATCATTTTCTTAGTACCTACGGCTGGAGATAACACTTAGTAAAGTGTCAATTTTGAAAGTTATTTTTATGAAGGGATTATCAATATTTTTTTTTAAATAAAAAAATTTTCTTAATAGTTTTACTGAAATTAAATAATGAGACTTTTTTATATTATAGAAAAACATATGTTTATCACTGATAGGTAAATGTTAAAGATCAACAATTTATTTTATTTTACCAAACCACTCTGCATTACATTTTTAAGTTATGAAGAAAATGTTTTACTACGCATACACATATGAAAATAATGTCATTTTAAAGTATTATTACTATTGTGAGCATTTTGAATTATTCTTGAAATATAAACACCATTGAAATATATAGTAAGATAAAATATAATAAACATACAACTATATGTGAATTTACAATTTTTAACCTGTTAATATTAAATTTTTGACTCAGTATACTATCAAATAAAAACTATTTTTACGTTTTTCTAACCCTTATATCACAATAAAATATATCAAATTATGCGAATGTATATTCTAAAGTTTTTTAAAATTTAATCATTATTAAATTACGTTGAATGCACCATATTCTATGGTTACAATAGGTTTGCATATATACATAAAAAAATTAATTATACAGTTTTGTAAAATTGTAAAGAAATTGTATGGGAACTATTTAGAATGTAAAAGAAATTCATAATGAGAACTTTTTAACATTGCAATAATAACATGTAATTTCTAAAAAAAAATAAATACCAAGCGAAATATTGTAAAATAAAAAAATTACCCTAACAAATTTATAGGTAGAAACTTCACAAAATTGCATACAATTTAATATTAGTTCTTTTAAAAAAAGTTCACACGATAATTCAATTGTTTGTAAGCACTATTAGAAATAATAACACAACATTATACTACCATAAACACATTTAATCACTTTTTTGGTTACAATTATATTATGCCCACCGCAATATTGCATTATTCTTTTAATACGTTTTAACGGAAATATATTTTCATGTTGATCATTCTTGGAATATACGTAAATATTTATATATCTCTATGCGCATAGTGTTATCATTTTACCTGTATATTCTTAAAAATTTGTTCACACCAAAAATCTTCCATAGCTTCTCGAAAGGCATCTTCATCCTAAATACAATCTTCAATAAACCTTTTATTTTTTAAACAATAAATTACACCAAATGGAAAACTGCTCATGTTCTTCTCAGCAGACGCATGCGTACTAATTGGCATGAGCTTGAAGAGTCATAGTAATTTATTATTATTTAAAGTGCTGATTATTATTAAAATAGCTATTTATGTATAGGTTTATAATATTTTGTATAAAAAATTTCTTTAAAATTAAAATTAATTTGTTTTTTATTTAAATTTATTTCTACTCTTGCTAAGTGTCTCAATGCATTGATGCTAAAGTTTCCTACCATAAAATACATCCTTATGATAAAATAACTTTTTATATAAAGAAAAAATTTAATATAATTTAAATATTGCTTGCTAAAATTTGTACATGATAAAAAAATAAGACGGTTCAACACCCATACAGATATAGGCACTTGGATAGATTGTAATTGATAAAGTACTTTATATAAAATAAATTAATACATGGCTAGTTTGGAAATAAAGCCATAACATTTTGAGACCTAAAGATTTTATGCTTAATATGTGATTCACTAAAGCGTTAAGGATTTATGCATAACTTAATACAAAAGTTTTCCAAAAAAATTCTTTGAATAAACTTTATTTAAAGATTAAAAAAGATAGTTTTTTGACGTAGTTTTATTTTTAATCGAAACAGTAATAACGTTTAAAATTTTAAATACATGTATTGGCTTTTATAAAGTTAAATTGTACTCTTTCTAATATATATATATATATATATATTGTTTCATCAGATTCATTGCACAGGCATTGGATACATTAATATGATACATTTCACTACCCATATCCCATAAAATGAATTTAAAGTTTCAGAAACTACAATTTATTTGTATAGATAACCGACTCACTACTATATGAAATCATAGCTAGGCTATTATAATAATTTAGTATCACTTTTCAGTTTGTATTAATTAAACTAGTTGTTTATGTATAAATAAAAAAATTTTATAAATAAAGAGCCATATAAATGTAGAAGGTTATGCTAAAATAAAAATAGATTCTATAACAATATTAGACCATGCATATACAAAAGGCAAGACAGGTGATGAAAGAGTAAAAATAAATTGTTTATACTAATACATCAAAAATTAAAGTATAGGTATAACATGTGGTCTATATATCATATTTTCATCATGATTAGCGGTAATAGTGCTATCAGATCTGTTTAAAACTGAAGAAGTTTGTATTGTACAGTGCTTTGGAAGAACATTCCATGAATATGATAATGAATAAGTTGAACTGTTGTAATCGGGCTCAACATAGGTCCTGACTTTTTCAAAAATGCTATAAAATTAAAAAAATAATAAATAATTAAAATATCTCAAATAGCATAGAGAATTAACATATAAAATTGAAGTAGTTATTCTTTAGGTTATTTTTAGTATGTTTTAGCTTAAAATGTTCAAATATTATGATAGAAAAATTCTTTTATAAATTGTTTATTTAGATAAAGAATAAGATAAATCCTTTTATACAAAGATTAAAACAAGCTTCATAGAATAGTGTAGAGACATCGATGATATTATAACTTTGATTACCGGAAATCATATATATATATATATATACATGATTAGTAATAAAAAGTATTATATGTATAAAAAATTACAAAATGGCTTTAAATAATTATTTTAATATAAAGAAGGATAAATAAAAGAAAAAAAGTACGTTTTTAATGTATAAAACCTTTTTTATTCTATATAAGAGCATTATATTATAAATAATGACATTAGAAAGATAAAAATTGATTAGAGTAATTCTTAAACACTACACTGTCTGAAACAGTATAAAATAACAATACAGATTAAATTAATTGCATTTTTATGAAAAAAATACTTTATTATTGACTAAATTAGGTTTTTAAAGCACAAGTGATGGTTGATAGTATTTAGACTTAGTAGATGTCAAAACAACACGTGCTAGTTATAAATACATTAAT